>JASDQU011178956.1:3915-23197 GCA_032191745.1 Picea mariana | reverse complement strand
CACAAAGAGTTGTAGCTTCCATCTGGTTGCAGCCAGAGAAACCAGGGTGGCAGGGTGGTGCAAGGGAGAACTGTTGTTCTCTGTTATACAAGTTGGTGCTTGTGTGACTAGAAGTTGGTGCTTCCATCCAGTTGGTGCTGGAACACTTAGGGAGTTGGTGCCTCCTTCTAGTGGGTGCTAGAGAAACCAGAGAGTTGGTGCTAGAGAATCCAGAGAGTTGGTGCTCTCAGCAAGTAGCATCTTGCACAACAAAGGTTGTAGCCTCATTATGAGTTGGTGCTCATATGTATGATAATGTAAAGAATGTAAATATTACTTATCATATAAAGAAGAAGAGGTTTTTACCCTGTATGGGTTTCCTCAGGGAATATCTGTCTCTGTGTATCTCATATGTGTGACTGATGCTGAATGTTCTATTGCTTACTTCCCTGCATTATTGTGACTGTCCTTAAATGTTGTGTAAAGAGTTTAAAATAAGCATAATTGTTTAATCCCAGTAACAACTGATTCACTCCCCAATATCAATAAGTTTTTGGTGAATCCAAATTTACATTATCAAATCACAGCCCGGGAAGCAAAGAAGATCCAGGAAAAGCTACCACTAGTACAAAAGAATATGCTCACCTTTGAATTGAATGAGAAGATTGAGCCTTCGAGATTCATGGTAGCCTTGATGGAAATGTGTACTCAATTCAATGAGCAGAGGAAAGTGAGTGCATCTGGGAGCAAATGAAGGAACACAAGAAGCGCCTGCTCATCAAATCATGACTCAACAATATCTGCATTTTGTTTTCCATTCAGATTGTATTCTATTTTTAGATCATATATTGTGGAAAGTTTAACTACTTTTAGTTGAGACAATGTTGTATAAGTAGATAGATTTTAGATATATTGAGGGCTGCTTCTAGCCTAATGTAAAAGAGAAAACTTTTTCGAATATCAATACAAGTACATACAAAGATTCTAAGTTTCGTTCCATTTGAGTTATGTGCTTCCTCTGTGTTTCCATCTCTTTGAATTTCTTTCTGTAGTTCTTGAAGAGTGAATGATTACAATTTAGTAATACGTCTACTGTGATCATAATATATCATAAGTTCATTTAGTAACAACTTTTCCTCTGTTATTACTGCGAGTAGAAACAAGACCTGTGACCTGTGTGAATTGCTGTAATTTTTATCTCTTTTCAAGGGTACATCTTCTACTTTTCTTCTATTGCAAACAAGGTGAGTCTTATATGTAATTGATACCTGGCTTTGTTTTAACAGTTTTGTAGATCATTTCTACATCATTTGAAATTATAATTACGACTTAGATAACGAAATACAACCTATGTACTGTCTTATCATAAATTTCATTTAAAGATTATTTCTTAGAAAATGAAGGTAGAAAAAAGAACTTATAAAAACATTTCATTTAAAATTTTTGATGCCTAAGATTATTATTTGAGACTTAGAATCAATCTCAGGAACAACATCTTTTTGGCGTCGTTGCCAGAGACAATTTTGAAGGTCTATATCTTCCTTGGGGTATGACAAAGCTTAGATCCATTCCTTGATGGTGAACAAGGGATAGGCATTCAATTGGCTATGATCATTCACCTGGCGACTCCTTGGTTCGAAGGCTCCATATGATTCACTAGCGACTCCACTGGTTTCAAGATGTCAAGTTATTTCACTACTCGGATTGCTGCGAGGTTTGCTCCTTTGGATTTTACAAATGTTGTTGGCTTTCCAAATGTTGTTCATGTTATGGAAAGTTGGGTAGATTATCTTCCTAAATTCAAAGAAGATGTAAATGATAATCTTGCTCATCATTTGTTTGAAATTCATAAGCTCATGCATCAACTAAATATTCAACATGAAGATGTTTTGATGAAACTGTTCATGTTTAGTCTAGGAGAAGATGCTCGTCATTGGTACAAATCTCTTCCTGTTTCCGGCATTTTATCGTTAAAAGAATTTCATGTTGCCTTTAATAAATATTGTGTTAACACATATAGCTGTCAAAAGGTTGCAGGACGACCAAGTCAGTGGTCTGCACAGATATCAACCATGAGCACAAAGCGCAACATTCAAAACAGTCCATTTCGGGCTTGCAACACAAGCAAGCAGACAGGTTAGATTTTCAACAGCGGAGATCCCATGAATAGTTCAGATCAACGGCTCTTGGGCGATCAAGATCTCAAAGTAGCACAAGTATTAAAGACGAGACAGAGGAGTCGAAGTCCCGAAGTAAATCTAAGCCATTGAAGGCTAAGGACACACATCAACAGATCTCATGCTTCAGAAGATTTACTATGGAGGATTGTGCGAGCAAGCAGAAGAAAAATCCCAAAGCCCAAAGGTCCTAAAGTAAATCTCGGTCGTCCAAATCCAGAGGATACATGGAGGCAGATCCCTCACTTCAGAAGATTTAATTTGGAGGATTGTGCGAGCTGTGCGTTGAAAAGTCCTTAAGAGCCGAAGCCCGAACTCCCGAAATAATCGAGGATCGTTGATCTCAAACCAACAAGGACCATTGATCTTGGCAGCAACCCCGAAATCCTAAAGGTCCCGAAGTAAATCTTGATCGTCCAAAGCAAGAGGACACACAACGCAAGATCTCACACTTCGGAAATTTGACACTTCAGATGATTGTAAGAGCTATGCACTGAAAAGGCCCGAAGCCCAAACTCCCAAAGTAGTTGTGAGTCGTTGATATTCGTAGCAGAAAGAAGGGTCCATCCAAGAGCCGTGCATGACAACAAAAGTGGGGCTTTCTTAGATCGTAGATAGCGATCATATCAACGACTTGCATGTATTTGACATGTCAAAATTGCATGAGGATTAATGGCTAGAAATAAGCCCCAGAGTTGCAGATCATGCTGCATGCGTCCTTCTCCATCAGATGATCAATATTTACTTCGGGAGTTTTATCTCCTCCCCTCTCGCTTTCATCCAGAGCGTTTTCTCTCGAAGTCCATAGATCACTGCCGCGTGTCCATCCAAATCTAACGGTGGTAGTTTGCTTCGGGACTCCGGGCTTCGGGAGTTTCAAACTCCTCACTCCCGCTTTCATCTAGAGTGTTTTATCCCAGAGTTAATAGATACCTGCCATGTGTCCTCCCCAGATCAACGGTCTTCGTTCACTTCAGAGCTCCAGCTCTATAGGCATACCGCCCTTGATCTCTTAAGTGCCAAAGTACGTGGTAGTCATCAGTTCAGATATGTGGCGCTCTTTCAGTCATGACACTCTTGACGGGTGAAATTGACCGCTCGTCAACTGGAAGAGTGAATCTGGTCCGGGGTTGTCTAATTAATCCAAGCCGTTTGGATTGACTCACTCTGATGGGTTTAATGACTCCGTTGGCCAATCTAAAGTCCTAGAGGAAACGAAAAATAAATAAAAGAAATGAAATAACTCACTAATTACTAATCACTGAAATATATATATATATATATATATACAGTTGATTTAAATAATATTTATATGATAGTTCTATTTATCTAATTCATATATACAATATGTACAAATTACGAGTTCTAATCTGAACTAAAAAAAATTCGAATGTAAAATGGTTCTTTAATGATAGTAATAAAGAAAGCAAAAGTACTACTTGTTTTTGGTTCGTTTTTTAATCTATATGCATTCGTAAGATCGAATATTAAACTACTATTTAAATAGAAAAATGTAGACAGTGAAAATTATACTACATATAAGAATTCCCGTAATAAACAAGCAAATAAAAAAGGAATAGACTAACCTATCAATCACTTTGAAGAGTATGCATCCAACTGTTTGTGTAAATCGTACATTAGTCCATCCACGAGAGAAATTTGCTGTGCATCTTCACACTGTTTGGGATAAACGCCAACCTGTATATTGACTGGTGTATTTAATTAATAAAACGATAGAACGCAAAATGATAACTGTGATATAATAGACTACAAGTGATAACACATGAGATAAATCCTACAGTTACAACTTGCATTTAATCAATCAACATGTTTAAGGTAAACCTCATAATATGAATTGAATGATCATTTACTGTTTTGATAAAACTGAAGCATAAAATCGTGAAATGAGAAGGAAAAACTATCTTGACAACAAAATAATCTGCGAAGACGAAAGCTATCAACAATCATCCAATCATCGAAATAAACAAATTATAGATCACAACAACATTCACAGATGACTAAAGCATAAAGTAAATATTTGTTATGTCTAAATTTGAGTATAAGTTGTTCACAACAAGCCCCAGGCCAAGATGTTTCTGATTACAAAATGATGGGTTTATAAAGGCCTCAGAAAAGATAACTATTTCCCTTTCCGAGATCAAATACTTATTACAAAAATAAAAGGGGGATGCAACTACCCAGATCCTACTAAATCCTCCAAAACTAACAACAATTCATTTCAGTTCATACAAAATGCATCAAAGATATCACTGGAAGGTCTTAAGGATGCCTCAGATCAATTTGTAATCATGGATTCCTGAATATCCTGAAAGAAAAAGGAAAATAGAAAGATATAGATACATTTCTAACCATTAATTTACATAATTCGAATTAACATAACTGGCTACAGAATCTTGTGATTCTGTAGCTAGTTACTTAGTAAATGAAATCCAATTTATTAAAAGAACAAAGCAATCTAATATAAACAAATAGTCCTATTTTAAGATAAAGAATCATACCTCCAACTATGAGATCAAATCGTATCAGACAACCATGGAATTTACAATGGTTGTTGCAGCCTCAACGTTTTTAAATACTACATTGCATGTTGTCTTTATACGTTTTTCTTTCCCTTGAATAACAGACTCGAGCCTATGGTTTTCGCTCGTTAAGACATGAGCATTATCTTAAGTTCACGGTAACCGATTTAAATGATCCGAATGAACCATTCACTGCTTCCGCTAATTCACCTGAAATATAGGGGATAGACACTTTTTTCGGCAATTTCATGGCTGAAACTTCTACCCTTACTGACCCGGAACAACAGTCCAAAATTATGACATGCACACAGTCAACAACCCTCTCTTAAAGGTCACATGCACCTGATGAAAATCAGATCTGGTCTCTTTACTTCAATGGATCTAAATTTAAGGAAGGAGCTGGTGTAGGGTGTGTGCTCATTGATCCAGCAAGTAACAAAACTTTGATCGCTTGCCGCTTAGAATTTGAATGCACAAACAATACGGCCAAATACGAGGCACTCCTGCAAGGTCTCAGAAAAGCACTAGATTTGAGGATTCAGAATTTGACAGTCTTTGGTGATTCATAAGTTGTGGTTAGACAGGTAAAAAATTCTATTCACTATTTATCTCCACATCTGAAAAGCTATCAAACTGAGGTATGTAAATTAATGAACAAATTTTCTGCGTATGGAAGAAACTTTCCAAGGCGCAGTTATCGACGAAGGTACCCACGACGAAGACCTTCGCAATTTTATGGTAATACCAGATCCAAGATCCTCGGAGTCCACATCGGATATGGTAAACTCTATCCCAAAATCTGTGGTTAGATTAGAAAGATTTTATGATCTTCACGATAAATTCAGAAAATTAGTGAATTATAAAACGAATAGTTCTTCCTTGACACATGAAAAAGTAAATTTAGGAACTAAAGATAACCCACAGTGCATCAATTTGGGGATGGGATGTTCTGAGCAAGAAAAGACAACATTTATTAAGTTGTTTAAGGAATTTAAAGATGTCTTTGCTTGGACATACGATGATCTAAAGACCTTTGATCCTAACATCATACAACACATTATTCCCATGAAACCCCAGACCCAACCTTTTCAACAGAAGTTAAGAAAGATGCACCCAAAACTTGAACCAACAGTCAAGAAAGAATTAAACAAACTCTTGAATGCTAAAATAATCTTCTTAGTAAGACATACATAGTTGGTCTCTAATCTTGTCCCTGTAAGGAAGAAGAGTGGTGAAATCCGACTATGTGTCGATTTCCAAAATTTAAACCGAGCGTCTGATAAAGACAACTACCCTGTTCCTCTCATGGAACAGATCCTCCAACAGACCCCTGTCATCCATTTGGTGATGACACGTGGCACTCAGTCCAGGCATCTTTGGGAGTATCATCTGCTTGTTTCCAAGTGACATGTGTCACCTCTCTTTTCATGACACGTCAACATAGTGACGTTAGACCACCACGTCAGATCATCCTCCGGGAAGTCTTCTTGTTCAACGCCAAAGTAGCGCCATCTCCAAGTACAGTTAGAATGACCCTAAAGTTGGTAGGCAAATAAACTTTAGCGATGGTGCTAAATTTAGTAGGTGCGCCCAAATCGCAAATCACAATCAGATCAGTGGCCATGCTTCATTGCGGGGACACAACATGCTCGAATGATAAAATTCTTGAGCGGTCCCGCAATTGAAACCATGGTATAGCGAAAGAGCTACGTGGTGGAAGGTGGTGGATTGTGGGCTCAAAAGTGGTGTGAATCTAAACCGCCTTTGACTGCCCCGCAATCACATTCTCATCTAGCATCAAATCCAAAAGTAGCGCGTGGCAACCCCCTAGGCATTTAGCCTCATCCCGGTCCCAATGAAGGATCAGTTAATGAAAAAGGAGTGGTTGAAACCTTGACTCACTCCATAAATATAAGGCGTGGAGGGTCTGGCCGTGGAGATAGAGTTGTCAGCCTGAGGTACCACGGTGGACGAGTTTTCCTACAGGCCCATGCTAAGATAAATTTGCGTTTGACAGGAGGATACACACAAAGTATGATAGAAGAAGGTGCAGATGAAAGGATTTGAATGGAATGGTCAGATCACACCCCTCGTAGTTGTGGACTGATCTGAGTATAAATAGATCAGTTCAATATTTTGTTATGGTCATCAACTGGTTGAGCCGAGTTCCCTACTGTGTATTTTGATGCCAAAACTATTCTTTAGTTATGTATCAAATTTGAGACTTTCGCATTAATAGAAGTCAGTTTCTTTCATCTCTTTGTTTAAACTGTGCTAAAACACTCGGGCATGGAGGATCCAGTCGAGTGTTGTGGTTCTATTGTAATTTAGGTTTGATTACAGTAGTGTTGTGACCAGTTTTAGTCATCTTCCTTGTTACCTTATTTCCCCTTATGCTGAAAGGCTCGAGCATGGAGGATCTAATCGAGTTGTTGTAGTTGCATGATAATGTAGGTTTGATTATTATGCTGCTATGACATATTTCAGTGTCTGAAACTTGAGTTTAAGAGTGCTCTTGAGCCTGAGTTTTTCTTCACCAAATAGCTTGAAAGTCGGATGCCCATGGTAGTTTTGTTCACCTCTCTTACTAAGTCTTCCTTTTACTCACACTTAAACTCAAATCATTGACTGAAGTTAATGAGGACCTCACTTCCCTGTGCGTTGCTTGTCTAGTTTCAGTGTTAAAATCATTCTTGTACTGAGTTCCATCAATTTGACCTCCACTCATAAAACCAACATCCACCAAACATTTTGATGGGTACTGGGCTTATCCTCTTGCAGTCAGAGGGTGACTCTCAGTGCTAACATATTGCAAAAGAATATATTCATCAGAGCTCATTTTAGAAACTTGCTGCAATATAACATTCTCACAACAAATCGATGAAGATGATCATCATGGAAAAGGATTTGTTGATGAAGAATCAGGGCATAATGGAACTTGTGATCTTATTCAAGATGAAGATCAAATTAATGTCCATGAAGATGAAAAGGAAATGTCAGAAGGTTTTCAAGCAGTTCAAGACCGGGTTTGCTGCAACAATAAATATGAAAATGCATTTTCTAATGAAGAGCTAGATTCAAGTTCATTCATACATGATTCTATCTTTAGTTCTTCTTTTCAAGAAGATGACTTTCAGGATGATTTTGGTAATATTAATAATGTTGAAGATAGTTTGATTGAACAACATGATGATGAAATTGTTGATCTAGACCTTGTGAAGATCAACAACTTATTGAATACCACATACAATCACCATTTGTTGGCTATGATCATGGTCCTCTTGCTATTGTGAACTTTTTGAAAGAAGAACCTTATTAGTCTTATAATCAATTAGTTGCCCTGAAATATAATGAACTGTATGTTACTCAAAAGCCATTTCAGGAAAAACTTCAAGATGATTGTAATGATACTGAGGATGGAAATATTGTACATGCATTGGACAATGTCTTAGATGTAGCTTCTGTTCTAAATATTATTGAAGATCAGATTTGTTGCAATAGTGAAGAAAAATAAGATATTATTGCAAGCGGAAATGGAGAAGTACCTATGGAAAGTTTTGAAAGGAATGCATTTGAAAGTTTGCAGGATCGTGAAGCTTCTTCTGATTTCAATTCTTTTGAAGATATGTTTGAAATCATGTCATATGTATGTGTTGTTCTAAATGAAGATGAACCAATCTTTGATGAGTACTTAGATGAAGAAGAACATATTTATTTTTCACCATGCATGGAAACTTACAACAATTTCCCCCCAATACTTGATGAATATGATGAAAGTGGTCTTGAAGTTGATGAGCAACAAGAAGCTTTTGTTCAGTAGGAAACCAATCAACATCATGAAAACAATCAGCTTGTGTATGAAAACTATGAAGAAGATTCTTGTACAGTGAGTGACGGAGATAAGGAAGAGTTACTGGACCAGTTGATCTCATTTTATTGTTTACCAACTATTGAAAAACAAACACAAGAAACCAATGAGTTCCAATGAAACATTCTCAAATCAAGATCTGCTTAAAACATTAAACGAAAAGTGGTCAACAACATCAATTTTGAAGAAGAAAGCGTGCAGAGGCATTTCATGCAGGAAGAGGTATCGGTTGACTTTGAAAATTCTTTATCTTTTCATGATCTTGCAAGAGGTCCAAAATGTTGCAGCATTTTGTGTGCAACCAAACATCAACAGTAAGTGCAAGCTACCTATTCATTCTTTGTTGCAAAAAAAATATTATCTTTTCATTCCTTCATTTAGCAGCAAGCAAGGTATGTTAAGCAATCCACTATTTGCATAGCTCCATTGGAAATTTCATATTACTTGATCAATGGAATTTCGCCTGATTAGTGTAGGGCCAATGTATATAAATAAGTTTTCCAAATCAATATTTCATTTCAGCATTCTAGTTCAACGTTTTATTTCAGTTCAGTAGTTCGCTTCTTAGTTTGGCATCTAGTATGGTTCAATTTTTAGGCATGATGACTCCATCGTCCAATGGAGGCACTTGTGCAAAACCTTTTCAGTTGCAGAGAATAAGCAGTTTTGGTTTCAGAACAGGCACATGTAACATGACAGGGTCCAGGGTTTGACAGGGTTGATTTCAGGTCTCCCAATGGATGAAGGCACGTGGTCTACTGTTCTTGGCGCTTTGCAGGAAAGCACCATCCCTAGATGGAGCCAATGTTAGAACAAATATTTAAATCTCCAAAATTTGTGTCCCTCACCAAAATTTCTTATCAGTTGCACTAGCTTTAAATCCTTGTGTCGTTTGGCGTAAGCTTTTCCACTGCAGTAAACCTCTAAACCTTTTGCCATTTTCGCCAAGCTTCTCTACCGTCAAAATCTCAAATCCCTACGTTACAATTTGTCAAAATATCAAAGCTTTAAACTCAAAAGTTTTTTAAGGTCTCCTATCTGTCTTAGTTCGCAATGCCTAAAAATGCTACAATTTCTTTTATATAGAAATTGTATTATTTTAAAATTATTTTATATGTTTTTAAAATAATATTTTATTATTGTTTTTAAGGGTTGGTAAAAAATAAAAGGGTTAAATTTATCTAAACCCTAGGTTGTATCTAGTTATCAATATAGCCAAACCTATATAAGAGCCCAAAGCCAAATTTTGAGGCTAAGAACATACTCATGCACCAAGTATTTTTATGTAAAAATATTGAGCTAGTTACCCTTTAGATCCAATCTCCAAGCTATCCACCCAAAGCCACACCACATGCCAAGTCAAAAGACAACTCACACAAGGCTCCAGGGAGAGATTCCATTGGGGAACCAAAGTTGTGCACTATGCATCGGAACAGAATGGAAACAAATGGTCATATAAAGTGCACGATAATTTGTATGTTTGTGCATGTGGGATTTTTCCTCTGCACAAATAATAAAATGTGAAATGTCGAGTGTTTGAGCCTGAGCTTATAGGTGTTGAGACATCGCCCATCATCGCTAAGTTTTAATTCGCGCATACAAGTGTTAGGGTAAAAATATGGAGGCATTCTTTATCAACGATTGTACGCCAAGTATTTTCAATTGCACAGGATCATCATGACACATAGGTTGTGCTACTTGGAAATTTGTGGAAGTACCTTGGCCCTCAACCTGGGACTCAAGCATCATTCAACTGACTATATCAAAGGAGAATCGAGATTTCCTGCACAGGTTCATATTAGAATGAGAAATCTTGGAGGAGTGATGATTGTTTTTGTTTTCCTGAACATTATCCGACCATTCATATTTCACCCAAATCAACGATAGTCAAATTATTTGGGTATTCAAACATCCCCGATATTTAACCAAAAGCTAATATGTCTTGCTCACCATTCTGAGCACCAGGTTCCACTTCGAGAGTTTTGTTTACCGGGTGATTTCAATCGTCACTTCTCATTTTCGCCCAAAGTTTGAAGGCCCGAAGTCAGGGTTCCAATCATATGTATCAACGTCGATGGGTAGAGTTCCATCTGTCAACAAAAAATGCAGAAGTCGAGCTTCTGAGTATTTGTGCACAGGTGGGAAAAGAGCAATGTTGTGCATACAATTGTCAAGATGCACCCACAATGATCATTTGTGTTTGCAGGTTTATGAAGGAGGTTATGGAGCTGCAGTCTGGAGGATGCATGGTCTGTGTATGAGAGGGTTGATCCAAGTGTTGAAAGGAAGCAATTATGGAAGGCATAGTCTAGTTCGTTTTTGTTTCAGATTTCAAGCAAACATTTCCCCATCTGATATGGATATGGAGGCGAGATGAAATGGTTGGAAAGGCTATCATATATCAATGCAACTATGTATCCATAGACTTCCTTATGCTTGTTAGCTTATTTCACTATACCATCGTCAGTTTTTGGTTGTTCATCTCCTGGAAAGAAAAGAACAGGAGGTAGTCGGTCCTATACTGTTGGGAAAATAACATCTCTGTTTCATGTTTTAAACGCTGGAGAAATGAAGTCTAAAATGCAGTCATTTTGTAAAAAAGATCTAGGCTGGGGATCAAATGGAGATCTTGATGATAATGAAGTTGCTACGTCAACTGCCTTGTCATTAGCAGAAGCTTCATTCCAAACAACCTCTCCATAGGCATTAAAAAAAAACAAAAACCATGGAAGAGATTCTAGCTAGGATATTGATAAAACGTGCAGATGTCAAAACAGGCGCCCACAAAGGAGAACACTCATGAGTTAATTTTATTGATCGATGTGAATGTCAAGGCTGTAGAAAAGCGCAGAACACCTGAGGTTGTTGAAATAAAATGCCCAGATGTTGAGTCCATCGACACCACTCTCTTGATAATTCAGGGAAGCAATGCAAGAGATTTCGCCTTGGTATGGTAGCCTCAGATTTGGCAATTTGCAATGATGGTATACACAACAAGGGAAAACTAAGTACCTAAAACCTTTTGAAGAAAGATAAATGATAGAAATGATGTTCAAAATTCCTTGAAAGCCATCAAGAAATTGAGGAAGTTCGTGTTAGCAGGGGGGCTAAATTATGGGAGATTAGAATGAAGGACAATAAACCTGAACAAATTAAAGAGGATACTAGAAATTGGAACAAGGTTTTCATTCAGTCAAAATATCCTCTTGCCATGAAAAAGAGTCATGGCTTATGTTGTCAAGCCAAGAACACAACCCATGAACCAGATATGCCACTTGTCAAAGCTATTAATTTGAATGATTGCAATGATTGTCAAACTTCTTCCTTAAGGATAAAAACTAACTAGATTGATATTTCCTCAATAAAATATGACATGTGGTGAATATTAGCATCGGGAGGTGACAATTTAAAAAGAATAAATAACAAAGATCCCAAATTTCTAGGCATCGAATCATTACTCAGAGGTTATCTTCCAACTTTTCAAAGACATGGCAACAATGTTTCTCGAAGACAAATAAGTTGGCATTTTATGTAGAACATATGGAAGAAGGTGGCAGAGCACCTGACAACTACAGAATTCCATGAAGGTGAATCATTTCTAGATTTTCTGGCAAGAGATCATTATTCAAATCGTTTCCATATTTCTTGCAACAAATCAAGATTTCTTTTAGATTATTGATAGGATTTTATGGCAAAAATATTGTGTAATGTAAGGGGGTAATAGTTGATATTGTATTGTCTATTTAAATAACCATTTGGAATGATGGAGAAGAGGGGACAACCTGAGAGCCCTTTGGCCTAAGATTGTAATGCAGTCTTTTCAATAATACAGATCAAGACCAAAGAGATTCTCATACCTCGTTGAGTTAAACCATGTCTTTTCCTGTGCTCTATTTCTCAAGTTTTCATTAATCTTCTTTCTTTCATTCATTCAGCTTGTAATGACTACAATTCAGTGAGACTTCTAATGTGGCAAATTTGAGAGCATCCCCTTAAGTGTAGTTTTTCCTCTGTTTTGCTGTGAGCAAAACAAGACCTGCATCTTAATTGTTTTACCTAATTTACAAGTTTTAGTTGTTCATAGTTTTTCCTATGTCTTGCTATGAGTAAGACAAGACCTATGTCCTTATATTTGAAGTTTTGTATTATTTCTTCTACTAGAGGGAAGAATAGATTTATCCTTGTTAGATACCTGGCCTTTTTTGTTTCAGTTTTGTTCATCCAAATTCTTCTATCCATCCTCATGATTTTAAAAAGGATTTAGTAGACGAGGTCATGCCTTTTGTTTCTGATTTGTAATGATTGAAAGACTCGTTCAGACCTAGTTCTAGAAGCCTCCAATAACTGATCAATAAAAAAATGTTATTTCTTCAAAATGTGTTAAGGCTTGGCTCTATTACAGCTTAGAGTTAACTCTATTAACTGCAACAAGGGTCTGAGGGATGCTAAGGAAGGCCGATAAAACTTATAAAATCTTGAGA
This sequence comes from Picea mariana, assembly GCA_032191745.1. Lineage (NCBI taxonomy): Eukaryota > Viridiplantae > Streptophyta > Pinopsida > Pinales > Pinaceae > Picea > Picea mariana. The sequence continues at coordinate 10,152 of JASDQU011178956.1, read as the reverse complement.
AATGGTTAAGTCCCGAGTTGGGATGTTACCCTCAAGAATTCCCCGGGTGGGCTACAAAATCTTGGGTCCTGTATAAATCTCCCTATTTGAAGGAAAGTTACATGAGGTGTAAATCTCCCTCCAAGTAACGAAGATAAATTGCCTTAGTCAGTTTGGAAGTGGATTACAGAGCTCCGAAGGGCCTAGTAAGATTTGGAAAAAAAATAGAATAACCCTAGAGCAGATAAGCCCCAAATTGAACTAGAAATCAGACAGGAACCCTGTGTTTAGGATAGGGAAGATTGCAGTTGTTGGATTGACGTAGCGAATAGATCCCTACCCTTCATCGGAGTAGGCTATGATGCCCGTAAAATATGTACCATGAGTCAACAAGAGTCGTTGATCTGTTGAAGAATTGAAGGTAGGGAGATCCAGACTGTTGGATGGAGGATAACAGTCGGAGTAGCTCTAGAGACCCGAAGTAAAGGTACTCCAATTGGAAAGATCCTAAGGGGAAATATGGACCATTGATCGGAGTAGAGGTGAGATCTCTGTAGGGCCTCGTCTAAGCGAGGTTAAAAGGGAAGATAACATTTTGATGATGGGGAATGTCTACGTACCCGAGGGTAATACGTGGCAACCTGTAATTTGTCTAAGGAATTGGGAGTGGGTCCTTGTCAAGCTCAGACCTTTGAGTGGGCACTTTAATTATCAAGCATAGGTTCTATGGGTGAAGAGATATCCACCGTTGATTGGAGTTTAGGCTATCAAAATGCTTGTGCGTGGGGTTAATGAGGGACTCCAAAAGTAGAGCTCTAAGAATGAATCCAAGTTGTTATATCTATTGGAGTGTTTGTAGCAAATGATCTAAACCGTTAGATCTAGAGTAATGCCTTTTGTCGGAGTTTGGTACTTGAATTAATCTAGGACGTTAAGGTGTAGGTACTCCGATGGTAAGACTTTGAGGGGCGATTTTGTCTGTAGATTAGGTAGAGTTCGAAGAGACCTCGACTGCTGGATCTATGATCTTGCCCAAAGGGAAATAAATGAGTACAATGATGTCATGATGATGGGTAATGACAACGTGGAGGCTTACATGTCCCTCGGGATGACGTGTGGCAATAGTCGATTGCCAATGGGTTGAGCGTGGACCCCACTAGGTGAGAAGGCATTAAAACTCCGTTTAAATTAAGGGCTCAAGAGGATGGTGTGGATAGTGCCATGTGTTAGATATAGAAGGTGCCACGTGGCGTAGTGATTTGGCACCTATAGGTGAGCTAATGTGGGAAATATGGATGCCACGTGTCAGGTGGTGATGGTGCCACATGTCATGCAGAGATGAGACCACATGTTCAGAGGATTGGACACGTGTAGATGAAAATCTTAGAAGATTTGGTCCGTTCGTCGAAGTTCGAAAGGTCAACAAGGCTATGTAGTGGTCAAGAAAACCGTTGACGATGAAGGCATCGGTGAAGTAATGAGATTTGTTGATGAATAGTGGGTTGGATTTAATCTCCAGCGTATATTTTCGAAGAACCCCTTATAGGTTATAGAATGGACAACGATGTCACGGGTGACGTGGCATGTCGATGCGTCTAGAGGATGACATGTGTCGACACTTGGTGACATGGCATGCCAACACGGCAGTCAGACCATCCTTAGGACAATAAGTGTTAACTGTTGATTGGTTGACGAGGGTCCGGAGAAGGAATTCGATGAAATCCGTTGATCTCGTTGGAGATTTGATGAAGTGATTTGGACAGTTGGATCCAAACTCATCGTCATCGGAAAAGTGGGAGGTTGGCATGGTTCCATTCGATCAAGAAGTGCCAATGATGATGGATGTCGGGGCTAACAACAATCGTTGATCAGTGGAGGGACAAGGTGAATTCTCCACCATAGATCTCACAGGTCATATTTGCACACCGTGTAAACCATTACGATTTACTCATTAACTCATGCGCCAAAAGGAATCGCCGACGTGTTCAGAACCATCGATATCAAGGGTTGTGAGCTATGGGATCCGGGAAATATGCACTTCATTGTATATTCATTGAAAGTCTTGGAGTGGTGAGAGTAATCCACGAGAAAATAAATCTCGACGATGATGAGACTGGGCCAAGGGATTGGTCTCGAGGAACGATTGCCTAGGTGACAAAGACCACGTGAGATGACACGAGTGACGAGAAACCATGTGGAAATGACGTGGACTTTAACCATGAAACTCTAGAAAACTATGAGAGGCCATAAATTTTTGTCCTAAGCTCAAAAATTGAGCATAGTTACAGTCGTTGGAAATCCCTTGACAAACAAAGGATGATGGTATGCTCAGGAAAAGGTTTTGAGATAGATAAAAAAAGAGGAAATTCTAATGCCCCATCACTTAAAAGGTACTTAGGGGGATTGGGTGTGTTACACCATGGCTATCCTAAGGGGATATGAACTTAGCAGAACCTTTGCATGAAATGCCCAAAAAACTAGAGAGACTTCTTCTAAAATTCGACCTAGACAAACCTAGCTCACCAGAAGACAATATAAATAATTTATTCTTAGCTACTTGTCTTCTCATTGTCCATTATGAAGACGTAGTATGCAGACTTTTCCCTTACACCTTCATAAACAAGGCCTCCTCATGGTATTTCAACCTTCCTCTAGGTTCCATATCTAGTCGGGAAGACTTTGAAAAGGCCTTCATTGGAAAATTCGTGGAGGTGAAAACCCCCACAACCTTATACAAAGAGTTAGGGGCTATAAACATGGAAAGTAAGGAGAAGGTGAAAGACTTTAATCAACATTTTCTTACAATCCTCAATAAGTTTTATGTTCATATGGCTCCTTTGGAAATCATGGCTATCGAATAATATACTTCAACTTTGATCTATTCTATAGGCATGTTTGTGAAATGAGTTGGAAAAGACACCCTAGCTCGAAATTTTGAAGAATCTCAAGTTGTTGAAAAGGAATTATACTCCTACAATAGTCACCCCTCATCCGAAGAAATTAAATCAACCAGGAAGAAGCCTTTATTATTGATAAAGCCTCCTGAGAAAGAACCCAAAGATCTGAACACCGTGGTTAAGCTGGTCAAGAAACTATCGAACAAAGTTGTCAATCTTAAGAAGAATGTTTGGGAGGGGGCCTCAAGGCCTAGAGATTTCCAACCATTCTTCAAGAGAAGAGACAATCCACCAAAGCCACCCAAGGTACCACAACTTACATTAAACCTGGATAACTTCGGCATGGATAATTTATGTTCTTACCACCAGCAGAATCATTCAGAAAAAAACATGCCCTTAGTGGGTTAACTCTATGACCTAGGTCATTGACCAACCGTTAGATCAATAAGATTTAAATGATGAACAACCTAAGGAAGTAGCCTAAAAACCAATGAGGAATCCCCTCAAGAGTCTGTTATGTTCTTATGGGATTGGTGTATTGACTCGGATGGTGAACATATTGAAGAAGTTTTTATAGGAGATACACCGGTCATAAAAGTTGCCCCCAGGGACTACAACCTATGCAATAAGGGCAATGTCCCCAACACTTCTCCCCCCCAAAAGTCCCATGCATCTCTTAGAAAAATTATTCGCCTGGTTCCTACTACGAAACCAAGCACCACAACCCCAACAAAAGCTAGTAATAAATCCAACACACATGTTTTAGCCAACAATATCAAACCGAGTACATTGAACCTAGTTGCAAACGGTAAAAATCCCAACACTCCAACATCAAACAAAAAACCCAATGGTTCACAACAAAGCACAAAACAAGTAAACGAGAAATGCATTCTTTAGATTACATTGTCATCAAATATATGAAGAAAACTAAAGATAACATTTCTATACATCTGCGCACTACCACAACAACATGATCTACTTCTTGGTACTTTTAATCCCAACCAATCCTCAGAAGAAGACCATTGCTATAAATGACAACATTCCCAAGGCTGCTGAAACAAAGGAAGTACATAGAGTTGAAATTAAAATTTCCATAAATGCAACAAGTATAGGTGTACATTTGAAGTCCAAAGTTCCTCCTTTCTACTTACATATGATATTTTTAATTTCAATGTACACAATTCCTTAGCAGATTTTGGTGCTTCTTCCAACATCATGCTTTACTCTGTTTGCCAGAGAATAAATGTTGTCCCTCGAATGACTACCACAAGGATCATAGAATTAGATAGGTTAGCTGTTAAAGTAAGAGGGGAACTTAAAGATGTTATTATAAACTTGCATTTTATCCTATAGTTCATCAAGTTATTGACATTGTTATGTTATTGACATTGTTGTTGTGGATACTCCAGAAAGCTATGGTTTACTATTGAGAAGGGATTGTTCTACTAATCTTCAAGGTTACTTCTCTATAGATTGGTCCCACTTATGGCTCCCATACAAAGGTAAACCAAATCACATATGGGTGAACAACGAGGCTCACATGAAACACACTGTAACTGAAATTGTAGGTAAGAACAAGCCTGTAAGCTTCGCCCATACTGTTTTGGGAAATTCTTTTTTTGGAAATTGACCATGGTTTTTATGAAGCACAACCATGTGGAATTCAAACAGACACCCAGTCTGAACTCCTTCCATGCAATCAGACTAATGATAATGCTTGTATTATACTAAAAGTATTAGATTATTATGTTATTAACCCACCTATATATAATAACATCTGGATTATGTTATAGAGGTTGAGGAGGGAAGCGCTCTGATACGAATAGGGTTTTGACTTTGTTTGCCTTAGCTTCCTTCCATCACTGCTCCAGAAGGAGGGGAGCCATCGCCCCCTCCTTCTCCTGCTTCTTCTTTTCGCAAGCTTCTAGCCGCCCAAGGCAAGAATATCCCCCCTGCTAAACCCCCTAATTTCGTCAAGAAGCTCTAATCAATCCCTGAAATCAAACTACCCCCGGACCATCCAATGAGGGTAGCAATTTTCTTGTCAGATCGTGGACTGGTAGGACAATTCATGGGGCTCTGGTCGTCAGCTCGAACCACGGACAACTAGATCCAAAGGAATTGGAGACCGCTGATAAAAAATAGTGTAACCTACTATGCGGTGGGAAGAGGATTCTTCATCTTCGAATTCATTTCTTAGGAATATAGGGATCTTATCTTCAGGAACGAGTCGTACTTCATGGGCACTCAAGGGATTTATCTGAATCGCTTGACTCCAAGCTTTGATCCAGCACTAGAAGTACCCAAGGACGTTCCAGTCTGGGTCAGGCTACCCAACCTACCAATCCATTGCTGGAATCCCTCCTTGCTCCAAGCAATTGGAAATGGGTTGGGACAATACATCGACATAGCAGATCCTAGAGACCAATACTCATGCGTGTGAATCTATGTGGAAGTCAATATGGAGGTGGGACTTCCTGAAGCAATCAAACTCAAGGTCAGAGATTGGCAGCACTACCAGAATCTTGACTACGAACAACTCCCATTCAAATGCAGGGGATGCCATGAATACGACCATTTCCAGAGGAACTGCCCTAAAAATCCAAACAAGGAGAAAGAAAGTGGAGAAGCCTGGAAACAACTAAGAAAAGGGAAATCCACCTCCAAAGCTAAAGTCCCAAGGAATGAAAAGGTAGCCCCCACACAAGCCAAGGATCCAGGATATAAGTCAGACACAGGGGCAGAGAACACCTTCAGAATACGGGTTTAGGAACATCCAGAGAAAACAACAGAAGAAAATACACATGAAGCAACCCCAACAGAAGAAAATACACATGAAGCAACCCCAACAGAAGAAAATACACATGAAGCAACCCCAACAGAAGAAACGCCTGAGAACTCGACCCTCGAAGTTAGAGAGATTCCCGTGTCAGCAGAAGAAGAAGAGCAATACAAATCCCCCCCAGGAAAGGATGCAAGGCCAGACATAGAGGAAGGTGAGGTCTCCTCAGATAGTGATTATGAAGGTGCAAGTGATGCCCTGGTCACACCAAAGAAAATAGGAAGAGGAAGGAAATCCAAGAAAGAAGAAAGAGACAAAGAAACCTACAAAGACATCCTAAAAGGATCGCAACCAACAATCATACAACTGATAAATGTCAGACAGACAAGGAAGCACTCCAAGCCCCCCCAAGGAGGCCACTCATCCCCCCAAGGTAATTTATGAAACTAACTTCCTGGAACTGCAGGGGATTCGACAGCAAAAGGAAAGAAGAAGAACTTAAGGACATCATAAGAGCCTCAAAATCAGATATCCTACTCCTCCAGGAGACCAAGATGGACAACCAAGACTTTCTCAATG
>JASDQU011178955.1:10804-22413 GCA_032191745.1 Picea mariana | reverse complement strand
TTCTGAATTCCACACTTTATTTTCATATTTGTTCCACATAGGAACACGATTCAGAATTATGGGACTTTCCTTCCCATAGCATTTTGGAACATCATGAAATTGGTCTTCCTTATGGGCCTTAAACGCTGCCATATCGAAGACCCCTTTTCTTCTTGCACTTTCAACATTCCTTGCAGTTTGGCTGAGTAGGAAAGCGGTCCTCCTTATGGGCTTACAATACTGCCATGTCCAAGACCCATTTCCTCCCTACAATCATTCTTTACACAGCCAAAAAAACTGTTAGCCTCTCATGAATCCATGTATATATATCTAGATTCAAAACCATGCATACTAAAAATTCAACACATCTATATAAACATGGAAAGGGAATCCCATTCCTTTCCTATGCCTCATTTCAACATACCAAACCTTTCAAAACGTAGTTCAACATTTCAAAGGATTTCAAAAATTTTCCAATATTCATGGCCACTTTCATACCCAATGAACTCTTGCATTGATTTCAAGTCTCCCACACTTTACAACAAGTACTTTTCCATGGTGTGTTAGAGCTTAGCCAAGATTTTCACCATATGGCCTATTCATTTTCATTCATTCTTACAGTAGGACCATACTTCCTTCCATAGGCTGATCACAATTCCAAAACAATACACATGAAACTCAAAAGTTTCACATGAATTCCTTTAATCTTTCCTCCTTCATTAATAACCAGAGTGGCAACACTAATGGCCACCTAAATTTGTTTTCCCTAACACCTTCAGAATGCAAGTAGAAATATTGGAAGGTCCTCCTTCCTCAATGGGAAATACATTGTCTTCCCTTTATGAAAACATGCATTTCCTCGAATCAGTTCGATCCAATGTGCTAACTAGGAGCACCTTCATTCCAATAGAATCAGTGCATGTGACCACAGTCTAACGCAGAGTGATAAAATCTACCTTCCTTGACTAGCCCGGATGGACTTTGTTTTCTCTTCACGTGATTGAGAGCTGTGACCTCAGCTCTATTCGTTTCAGTGCTATCCTTTCATCTCCTGTGTCCAAGAATTATGATCCTGGCTACACCTCTTTCTTGCAAATCGATGGTGCATATCTGTCTTTCTCCAGATCTAAAGATTGCAAGGAATTGCAGAACCTCAACCAACTCACAGTTTAATTCTCATTCTGATCCCCACAATGAATACAAGCCTTCGATCTTATCAGATGACTTGTATTTGATATGATAATTCCATTTGATATTGAAATCGATCTGACAACTAAGATTAGTTTCCTTCCGATGAATGAATCGTCTTCATTTCCTCTATTAGGGTCTCGATTAACCTAATTCAATCAGGGTTTTCTTTCGTGATCCTCACATTCTCTATATGTATTTGATCGAAGGGATTCCTACTTTCTTTTAGTAAAGGTTTTTGACCTTTTGATTCAACAGAGATCATTTGGTTCAGATGTTGCTACATCATACAATTAGTCTTCACTACTAGAGGTTCATACCTCCAACATTCAGGTTCGCTCTCCCGAATCATACCCTACTTAGGTATCCAAGGCATACAACTGCCCTCTCAAAATTTTGTGCATGACATGAGACAATAAAATATTTCATAAGGGATTCTCACCCAAATATTTTCATACCTTGAGCCACATAAGCATGAACATTTTTATACCAGTTCTTGGCTACTAGCACTCTCCTTGTGATTTTTACCTCAACAACAGTGCTTTAACGGGATTTTTACAGTCTTTTCAACAATCTTTCGAGCACAACCTTCCCATGGTCATCCTCTTCTTGAGGTTGCCCATTATTGGTAATTGTCTTCCTGAACAGTCCCAATTCTTTTCTATACACAAAATGCATCATTAGTTGTAATATCAATTAAAATGCATGTATCATAACATTCAAACCCATAAAAATTATTCAAATGTCCTAGCACATCTTTATGCACTTCATCACATTATCCTCAAGGGTTTCCATGAATGCAATACAGACAATTCTCAATTGTTTCTGCAGTAATACAATCATCATCACTATGGTGTCAAAAAATTTACGCTTATTAGTAAGTCAACTTTTTCATTCCAGAGGAAGCATAACAGATAACAAGAAAGGAGTTAGGGGCTCTCCCCTTCTTCCAATTCTTTCAATATCGCTTGGGACTTTCCAAACCAGTTGAGTTATCTCTAAAGGCTTCACTTCCTTTTCTTAACATGGCTTCAAACCAGCCTATTCAATCAAACATACTCCTTTATTCATTCATTAGTCTTATATTCCTTACATGATGCTTTCAAAATGTAAACTAAGATTCTTACATATATATATATATATATATATATATATATATAGATGTATATGTATATATATATATATATATATATAAGCTTGTAGCTCACTGCTCAATTTCTCAGCAAATATTAAGGTTGTGAATCTGACCTCCTGACAGAGTTTTCACATAGTTATTCCACAGGGAACTCCTTCAGCATGAAAATTCCTTATTGCATACCCATCACTATCTATGCTAGACTCAACCTTGAGTTAGTTTTTATTTTTTTACCAAATATTCCCTAACGAATATAAAAATGCATCTTTGTCATGTAACTAATTATGTATCCATACGTATTCTAGTTTTGTTAACTTACATCGATGATGTATTTAACCATATTCATAATCCTAAGCCTACATGTAGCTGTCATAGGTATATTTCACAACCCACATACATCTTTAGTTTTAAGATCATTCAACTCAGGATTGTTCACAATCCTTCTCATATGATTCTCAAAGGCATAATCATTTTCCTCTTATTATGACAACAGAGCATCTTTTCTCATTTACCCTTTTATCTAATTATATTATTATTCAATGAGGAAAGGGAATACCTTCCCCTCAATCTATTATTTGGAACATAACTTTCATGAATCTTCAAAATGGAGTCAGTTATGCATCCATAGTATTCATTTAATCTAGACAAGATCAATTCTTGCTTTATATTTCACTCATCAAGGAAACCATATGGTGCCTACAACTATACTCTTTCATCATACATGTGTGTCACTTTCACATTCAATGTCATTCATACCTAACTGGTATCGATATCAGGCTTCATATTAAGAAGACTCACAATGCATTAAGCCCATTCACTCAAGCATAATTAAACATAGCTAAGTATTCATCATGCTATCTTATTTCTTACACCTTTTCCATGTAATTCACACACATGGACATATCAGGCTTCTATATCCTTTTTCCAAGGATCTTCCAAGCATCCTTATGATCATGTATACACATTCATGTCTATGTAGGTGCATCTATTGCACCTTTTTACTTAATGCATTCACTTGATAGTTTAATTTCATCATTAGTGTCCTTTAGTTTGAGATTTCAGTCACTTACAAGACTAATCTCATAGTCATATCTCGTGTTTATGTTTCCTTCTCTCATGGCTATAACCAACCAGGGTCACTTTCCTCTTTATGCGACAATGTCTAGCAAGAAAACCTCCTTGCCTCAGCGTCCATAGGGTTTTACCCATCTCACTTTTCTTTGGTCATGAGGAGTTATATACTCTAATTTAATATAAAGAAGTAACTATAACTACCAAGGATCCTACCTGATCCTTACAGATTCCTTTAAGACCACAAAGGTATTAACCATTATATAATCAACCATCATCAGTGCCAAAGGTTCCAACTGCAAATGATTAGAAGTAGTGTTACGAACACCAAGTCATCCATCCTTTGGGCTTCAGTTACCCTTGACAAAACCCTTCCACCTTCAACTATTGACATTCAAGTCTTATTATAAATGTTAATTAGCATATCCCTACTCTAGTAAGAGTAGTTATCACTTTGATAAAGGCTAAATAAATTCTTCTGCTGAAATTCAACAAGAATTCCCAAAAATCATCGGTTCAATCTGTAGTCCTTCTACTCAAGGAGTAAAGGCTAATAACATGCCTTGATACTAGGTGCACGAGCCCAAGCAGTCAAAGTGTTGTAAACATGATTTGATACCAATTTGTAACATGCCCACGATGGAGCGAAAAATATAAAAAAATCCCTTCTCCTTATAGGAACAGATTCCCTCTTTCTACGGTTTCTAATTTGGAATGTTGGGGAACCAGCCCACCCTCCCAATCAAGGATCTCTGATTCTAGAGCCAAACGACTCTCTGATAACTTGATGGTATCATCTGTAATTAAAAATAGACCCTTATGACTTCCTGGTGTAGGTCTAATGGTACCCGCGACCTTCCTTTCGCGCTTGCGAAATCTATGAGTTTGGGCGCTAGCCCCTTTTCTGATAAGCCCCTCCTTGAGGTGACCTTGGGAGATAACCTCACATAACAATGCAATTGTGGGCACGACCAAGGGTGGTTTGAAACCAAACTATTTTTCTCCCTACAATTAATTCATCTCGAGCCTTCACATATCCCTTCTCCAAAACGTGGTCTAGATTGCGGCTAGCACTCGACTTTTTAAATTTCACGCACCTTCGATCCCCATAATGCAACAAGACCTTTGATCTCATGATATTGATGATATTCCTGAACTAACGGCTCAGATATTCCCCTTTTTAAATCAACAGATGTGATTTTCTTCGAGAATTTGGCGTTCATAATTTTCAACTCTCAAACCTTCTTTTATCTATAGTGGCTATCTCCCAGAGTGGAATATTTGCTGACACCTATCCCTCTCAATCGGGAGGTTCACATGAACTCCGACTCTCCAACCTTTAGGAGTTATTGTTCAATATCCTCTCTTTCTTCTGGAGTGATTTCTCCTGGAGTGGCAGATCATTTGCCACATGTCCTATCAAAATGAACGATCTTGGTCCTCTTTGGGACTTTGACACTTTTCAACCAAGACCAGATCTATGGCCTTAAGCTCCCTTCCTGATCAATGGTTGATATTCTTCTTTGGAACTTTTGTTCTTTCAAACTCTTCTCCTTTGCATTTTCTCGAAGTGCTTCCACCCAGAGTCCACGATCTGTCATCATGCACCCTTCTGGATCTATGGTCCAGATTCACTTCGGGTCTCCAACTCTCCGAGATTCAGGAGTTTCAACTCTCAACTTAAAATCTTGAAGTTTTTTTCCTTAAATCTCTTATCTATTGACACGTGTCTCCTGCTAGCCAACATATTGGATCTACTTCATCCATTCATCTCTTCGGCTCTTCGGGCATTAGAAGTTTCAAGATTCTACGCTCTTGTTTATTCTGGAGTGCATTCTCCAAAAGATTTTGATCTATTGACATGTACCCCTCCTCACGATCAATAACCAGGAACTACTTTGTGTCTTTACCCAACATCCACAAAATTACACCACTTGTCCTCTGTATCCAACCAATGACATTTACTTCGAACAATCTGAAAATTGTCTTTTACTTTGGGTATTTTATTAGAGTCAACAAGATTACACCACATGTCCTCTACATCCAATGACTGACGTTTAATTCAGATGATCTGATGGTTGACATTTACTTCGGTTGTTTTCCACAGTCTACAGGCTTATGCCACCTATCCTATGGATCTAACACTTGATATTTACTTCGGAGGATATGATGATTGAGATTTATTTCGGATTATTGGATGGTTGAGATTTACTTTGCTCTTTGACTCTTCGGGATTCAGAAATATCAATTCTCAAACTTTGCTTCCTCCTAAACTAATGGTCTGCTGACACCTGTCTTTTGAAGATCAATGAACCAGATTCTCCTCCCGGTGATGAATGGCCTCAATTTACTTCGGCTATATCACCTCCTCCCAGTCTACGAACTTCCAGAGTTGTGGAAATTGTGCCACCTATCCTTCTTGACGATGGACAGTCCCAAACTACTTCAGTACTTTGGTAAGTCCACTCTTCTGCGTGTGAAAAGAGCTAAGGCTCAGGAACCTTTTTTCGATCAGATGACTATTTTTTCTTTGCGCTGTGTTCCAACGGCCACTATCGCTCCTCCCCTAAGCTTATGATCCCTTCCGACTTAGAATATTATCTAAGTGTTCAAAGGCCTCCACCTCTGTTCCTCCTATGATTCCATCTCTTGGACCTCGTCTGCACTTCTGAAAAGTGATTATCTCTTCTGAGATTGATCTCCTTGATTATTTGGATTTCCCAGGCACTCCTTGCATTTCATGGATCTTGTCAAACTTAGATCGAAGTTCAATGATGATCAATGGTTCACAATAATTGTGGGTCCCCAATATGCATTCTCTTTATCAGATAGTTCAACCTCCGCAATCTGGAAAGTGCTCTCCCAAATTGGTCTAACTGAAATCATTGATCTTTCAGCCCGACGACATCAACAACGTCGGTGAATTGCGGGCCACGAACTAGCGCGTTCGTTACTTTCACTTTTGTGCTTTGCAATGATCCCCAACCATCGATTAAATCGAGTGGCTGGTGTTTGATTCAATAACTCCAGTGAGTATTTGAGTAGATATGACAACCAAAATAGCCTCTCCTCCCATTAAACGACTCACATCCATTTCCATTGTTAGATTCTTAAGTCATCGGTAGTTCAGGTAACTTGACTATCATCTACTTCCTAGATCTAACGGTCAAGATGTTTCCTAGGCATCCTCAAATCTAAGGCTCAGAGTTAACTTCACGACTTTGGAACTTTGGGTATTTTACCCCCCTTACAAAAAACTCGTTCAGTTCTCCAAACTCGTGAAGTCCAAATGGCTCCAAGGGTTAACTCCCACACTCTTTCCCATATCCAATAGTCACAACAGACCGTGGATGTTTTCGAATAAATTTTCATCCATTCTCCTTCCAAACAAAGGGACCTTCCCTTTCGATACTTCGACCACGCTACTGTTCCTGAGCTTTGAAAGCTCTAAAATACTTAAGATCTTTGCGCTCTTTCTCCTGAAATCAAGAATTAGAAGGGTCTTCTGCGCACCCCTTTCTCTCATGTATTAAGTTTAAAACTCAAGGAGTTCTTAGTCTCTTCCGGCCTCATAGATATTTCATGCATATATGCACTATCTCTCCTAATATTAATAGATTCAGTCCACCCATAGATTTAGGGAAACTGGGAGTTTCGACAGGAACTCGTGAAAACTGTGCCAAGGTCGACGAACTCACAGTCCACTTATTTTAACTTAAGCCATCACAAGGCTCGAGAATTTACGTATAAAAATAAGGAAATAACATACTCGCTTAAATACATAATTTAAACAAGAATAAAGAGATACAATATAACCACTAAGAAAACAGACACATCCCTAAGTTATTCACAATATATCTAATTTTATTACATAATTATAGCTCAATTTCACATTGTATGAGAATACTTATCTATTACAAGTTTCATCCAGCTAACTGAAAGTGGGTGTGTGCCTTTCCACCCAACCATAGGCTCAGAGGCATTCATTCTTAGTACTCTTTCCACCCTCGTGCCAATACATGATATCACTAGGGAACTTAAGCCATTTCTCAGAGAGACTCTCTCTATCATAGCGACCCTATGAGGTTTATCATATGCTTCCTCAGCATCAAGGTTGCGTTTGTGTCCTTCAGGTTGTGTTCTGTGGACTTCCTTTTTAGGTTTGCACATCTCCCTTACGAGCTTGTTCTCTCCTCTCCTTTCCTCCTCTTGTTGTGTCTATGTATTTATATTACCTTCCCTCCTTTGGAAGGTTTTACGACCTATTATGTTCCTTCTGTCAGAAGGAAGCTTGGGTCTGCAGGTCTCTGTGGTACTTCAGGCTGAAATTTTGTAGCTAGAACATACTTCCATTCATGGGGGTGGTTGGTAATTCAACTGTTGGTCCTCTCTTCATTAACTGATTTCTTTCCTTTAGATATATCATGGATCGTACTTCAAGGCTTCACCCCCAACAGTCAGTGATGGGAATTTTAACAATAATGCATTTACATTGTCCACATGTCTTAGCATGGTAATTAGAAGCTGGGGGAAATAGGGTGTTATAGGGTGATGGTAATTAATCTTATTTTATGATTAATTAGAAGCTAGAGGAAACATGGTGTTACACCCAAACCGATTTCCAAATAGAGGTCGTCAATCAGATGATTGTGCACATCTTGAGCATGTATAACTCTAATCATCTGTGTACAGAGGATGAGTGTCTTCCCTATGTTCAACACAAATACAACAATGCTATCCATAGCTCCATCGGTCATAACCCATTTCAGGTGGAGTTGGAATTACAACCTTCGGGTCTCGTTGATGTTTCACTACCTCTTACAAACACACAGGAAAAATCTTCTTATGTTTAGTCTAAGGCCGACAAAGCCATCAGTTTCATTGAGTGGATTTCTCACATCCACCAACATGTCCATGAGATTTTGCAAAAAGCCAATGCTAAGTACAAGCAACCCCATGATCAAGACTGGGTACCACACCAATTTCAGGTGGGAAATAAGGTATGGTTACATTTTCAGAAAGAGAACCTTACAGGGCCCCATTGGAAGCTTCTTCCACTTCTCTATGGGCCTTACACTATCACCAAGGTTATGGGTAGCAATTGTCTCAATCTCAACACTCCACCCTTCCTTAGATTGCACCCAATGTCCAATGTGGACCTCCTTTGGCCATATTTTCCACCATTATTGTACACCTCATAGATCGAAGAATAGTTGACACCAATTGAGATCAACCATGAACACATGAAACAATCATCCATTGATCATATAGTGGAAATAGAGGTCAAGGACACTCACTAATAGAGGATCCAACTTTATTGGGTTGTGATGGTAGGGTAGCTCGTGCACCAAGGAAAGTGGTTGTCTGGGGGACAAATTCAGTAGAAATTTCCCAACACGATGGGGTCACTCAGTGCAATGGACACAATTTCTTCCTAAGGGGGTAGTATTGATCCAGGTGGATATTGGTGGCCACCCACATATTCCCACTAGCTCATATTGACAGTTTTTAGTTCAACACGTTTCTTTGTAATGATGACATTTGTTTCTAATTATGAGTTCTTCACTTCTAGGGTTGTCTTGGATCCCTAAGAAACATCCAGGTGGATATTGGTGGCTGCCCACCTATTCCAACTAGCTTATTTTGGAATTTTTCATATCAGTACATCTTTCTATACTTCTAGGACCATTTTGAGGCCCTAAAAGAAGTTTTTTTTGGCTTGCCACAATCAAACTGTAGACAGAGTCAAATATTGATAGCATAATGTGTATCTCTCTAAAACATGTTTCTAATGGGCTATCACATGCCTAAAATGGAGGTCGTATGCAAAATATACAACCCCAGGATGTTGAGGTACCAACTTACCCATTGGGGCCCACACAACTTTTTTTGTTTCATATCATAAGGTTAGGTTTTGGATGTCTAGGGTTTTGTTATTCATGAGTAATGTTAAAAATCTCTTTGGAGCCTCATTTTAATCATTTTACTTAGACGGATGCACATAGCAGCTACATCTCTTCTCAAAGATAGCTATCACCATTCAAGCAAGTTATTTTAGTTCTGCAGTTTTACAGTTCCAACCTATTTTCTTTATTTAATATAAGTTATTTCTCATTGGATATATGTTGTTGTTATCTGTATCTCTGTTTTATGGTATTAAATCTATTATTCATTTTTTTCCACTCATAAATCTAGATAACTGGCATCTCTTCATATGACCAAGAAAATCCTCGACAATTGAGTAATTTTGGGTGGCTATTGTATTAGAATTGTGGGAGAGAACTTAAGGACTTCTTTCATAATACAAGGAGGAGGTTCCGACTGATCAATATGAAAAGGTGTTTCTGAAGGAGGAGGCTTTAGACCTATAACATGATACAAAGAACCATAATCATGAGTTTGAGTGGCTATACTAACCTTATATTTAACCATATTGATGCAAATATGACCACCATCATGTGTCGATGGATTTTGACTTCCACTCGATGCATTTTTGGTGTTGGAGGATCCAAAGGTCATATTTTGGCTATGTGGAAACAAGTTAATCGAAACAACAAGATGTTGCACTATGATCCTCGAGCCTTCCTTGATTTTGTGGCACAAGTGGGTAAGGTGATCATGTTTACAAAGTTTACAAGGAAGCTTCACCTTCCTCTTTTCTCTCTTTCCCTCACCATCATTACTATTAGATTTATCATTATTATTATTGTCCGTGTATTTATTATTTTTATTATTCTTCCCATCCTTATGATTATTACCATGTCCTTTCCTTTTGTTTCCTTCGGGTTGCTGGTCATCATTTTTGTTCCTTGATTGTACATAATGCGCAGTCGTCGAATTGGTGGGTGCAGATGAAGCCATAGATTTTCCTACTATAGAAGGGTTAAAAGAAAAATATTTTAGATGGTTCATCACTAGGTATGCAGTCTTAGAATTTGTGGATCCTATGATGTCATCGAGATGAGGCTTAAGATTTTTTGTAGGATAATAATTCGAGCGCGACGCATCAAGGATAATTTAGTAAAGAATCTGAGACTAAGCATATATAAGGTCTAATTGTTGGGATATGAATATGGCCTCTTCCTCAAATGTTACACCAGAAGTAGAAACATCCTTCGAAATGTAAGGAAACAAGTACTTGAGGATCCATTCCAATAGAAAATATGGAGGAATGTAGGATTTAATCAACCTCTTCTATCTACTCCACTCTTGAATATGATCAGAGATGTGGGTGGCCTTATCTTCAAAACATTTCGAAAAAGTTGTATGTCGACATGGTAACGAACTGACAATTGGAAGTGGTTGAGATAAACTAGGACCATCTAATTGAAAGTTCCATAACTTCCCCCAAATATCTCGATGAACCACTTTGAGAAAACCCCCACAAGCATGCATTAAAATAGTCTCAAATGAACAAAATTTTCATTAAGGGAGTTAGAGGAGCACCATAAGTGAAACGTAGTCACATGTTCAGATGGGTCCTCACTAGTCTTTCCCTCAATCTTTGGATGGTTAGAGGGAATATTGGAAGGGATGGGGGGGGGAGTATGACATATCGTGGCGCATTGGGTCATTCATCAATTTTGACAAGTCTAGTAGATTGAACGTTACTAAAAAAGGGAGTTGGGGTTGCAATCTTTGAGCCCATGCTCCCGGGAAAGATTGGGTTTGAGAGATTGTGGGCCAAACAGGGCTTTTTTATACACCATGGACCTATCTAGTAGGATACTATCCTCCTCCCAACTAATTCATAAAAGGTTGCAATGGAACCATACCCGAAGGGGTCGCTTGTGAGGAGAAAGCGACATGATAAGGAATATTCATGTGAGGTGATATATGTTTCCCCCAAGTGAAGGAAATTCATGCTGGGGGTTTCCCATACCATAAAATTGAGTCCCCTCTAGTGAAACACCAGATATTAGAGGAGTATTCACCATAATAAAAGTGTTCATAGGAATCAACTTTGAGGAAGAAGAAATGATAGATAGAATATAAGAAGTAAATTGATCGCCTATTTGAGCACTCCACCGTGGAGAATTGAAACTAGGATTGATTTCGGAGGAAGGAGGATTACAACCTCTACCTTGGGAGTTGGTTGAGGGATATGACCCCCAACAAATGAAAAAATATTAGAAGGAGGCATCGTGCCCCCAGACCCAAAACTAGGATTCATATTAGATGTTGAAACATAGGATGACAAGTGCAAAGTCATGTCTAGCATACCAAAAGAGAAAGG
>JASDQU011178953.1:41540-56663 GCA_032191745.1 Picea mariana | reverse complement strand
AGTTGTGGTATCAGAGCACAGAACAATTTCTTTTATTTATGTAGCAGAGAGAAAGGAGAAATTCTATAGCCATTCCACCGAGAAGAAGAGATGGGCCAATGCCTAATCCAGCAGTGGAAAGATAAATGTGTGAATTATGTGCCAGGATTGATGCCATGGAGACAGCACAAAGGCGCGCAGTTGACGCTGGGGATATCAGCGAAGATGAAAGTGAAAATGAAGCTAGAAACGGAGGAGAAGAAGTTGTAGTCAAAGACGCTGCAGACGAATGCCTATTCAGGGTTGTTGCGAGGATAGGTGCCAGAGAAAAAATGGACGTTCCGGTGTACGAAGGCAACTTAGATGTTGAAGAAATTCTAGACTGGATTAGAGATCTAGACAAATACTTCAACTATGAGGATGTCGAGGAAGACAAGAAAGTCAAACATGTCGTTACTAGACTTAAAGGGCATGCAACACTGTGGTGGGATGAACTGCAGGTTGACAAACGTTGCAAGGGCAAGCAAAAAATCAAAAGCTGGGATAGAATGGTTGCAAAGATGAAAGCCAAATTTATACCTGGGGATTATCAAATCACTCTATTTCGGAGGATGCAGAATTTGAGACAGAAGATGATGTCAGTGAGAGAATACACTGAAGAATTCTATAGGATAAATATCAGGGCAGGTCATCGAGAAAACGATGATGAAAAAGTTGTCAGGTACATGAATGATCTGCGATATGACAATCAAGATGAGATGAGCATGATGACCATTTGAAATGTGGAAGATTCTTATCGAATGGCTCTAAAAGTTGAACAGAAGCTAAGCTGGAAACAAGGTCAAAGAGGTCGAGGTAGAAGTCAAAGCAGAGGCAAAACAATTGCGCAAGACAGAACTCAGAAAGCTAAAGAAGAAGGGAAGAAACCTCAAACTCAACTTGAGAGAGGAGGAAGCTCACAAGGAAGGCAGTATGCTGATAGAAACACTTTTCCTCGAGCCAGAGGAAGAGGAAGAGGTGGAGGAGGTGAAGTGAAATGCTTTGTCTGTGGAAAAATCAGACATAAATACTATGAGTGTCCAGATAAAAAGAAATATGGTGGTGAAACTCACATTGTCGAAGCTCAAGGATGGAATGTTGAGGTAGAATACATTGTGGGTGGAAGATCTTTGATGATGAAGAAAGTTCTCTTGAAGCCGAAGAAGGAGGCAGAGAACCCAGCCCAAAGAAACAATCTGTTTCGGACTGCTTTCAAAACTAAGGATAGAGTATGCAAAGTCATAGTGGACAGCGGTAGCATAGACAATCTCATATCTACAGAGATGGTAGAAAAACTGGAGTTGGAGACTGTTGTACATCCAAGCCCATGCAGAGTTTCGTGGCTACAAAAAGGACATTAGGTAAATTTCACTAAACAGTGTTTAGTTGAATTTAAAATAGGAGGATATAAAGATGAAATATTATGTGATGTCATTCCCATGAATGTTTGTCATCTATTGTTGGGTAGACCATGGAAATATGACAGAAACGTAGTTCATGATGGGAGAAAGAACACATACACTCTAGAGAAAAATGGTAGGACACACATGTTGCTGATGATTAAGGATAAAGAGGTGAAAATAGGGATGAGCAACACTATACTTCTCATGAGTGGGAAGGAACTTCTTAATGAGGTTAAGAAGAAGGAAGACACATAATTTATTGTGGTCAGGAAGCCCAAAATTGTTTTGACCAGTACAAGAATAGATGATTTACCAGAAGAAATCCAGGAGTTGCTCGAAGAGTTTTCTGATATAGTAGTGGGAAAACTACCTTGTTCATTGCCACCTATCAGGAGTATAAGCCATCATATCGATCTTATACCTGGAGCTAGTTTACCAAACAAAGCCGCATACAGATTGATGCCATAGGAAAATGAAGAAGTTAAGAGACAGGTCCAAGACTTAATGGACAAAGGATTGATTTGAGAGAGCTTGAGTCCATGCATTGTTCTGATAGTGCTCAGCCCAAAGAAATATGAAGGCTAGATAATGTGTACAGACTCAAGGGCAATCAATAAGATTACCATCAAATACAGATTTCCATTGCCAAGGATGGACGACTTGATGGATTGCTTGAGTGGAGCAAAGTTTTTTTCAAAGATTGATTTGAAAAGTGGATATCATCAGATTAGAGTGAGAGAAGGTGATGAATGGAAGACATCATTCAAGATGAATGAAGGGCTATATGAATGGTGTGTCATGCCATTTGGCTTAATGAATGCACCCAGTACTTTCATGAGGTTTATGAACGATGTCCTGAAGGATTTCATAGGGAAATTCATCATTGCATATCTTGATGATATATTAATTTTCAACAGGACAGAAGCAGAGCACTTAAAGCATTTAGCTGCAGTGATGAGAAGATTACAGCAAGAGAAATTGTTGATTAATGTGAAAAAATCATCATTTATGAGAACGTAAATCATTTATTTGGGTTTTGTTATCTCTGCAAATGAGTTGAAGATGGATCCGGAAGAGGTAAATGCAATTAAGAATTGGCCATCGTCGAAAAATGTGTCCGAAGTTCGAAGCTTCCATGGTTTGGCAAGTTTCTATAGGAAATTCATTCGAAACTTCAGTGGAATTAGCGCACCAATGATGGATACAGTGAAGAAAAGACATAAATATTTTCACTAGATAGAAGAAGCAAAGAAGAGCTTCAATCTGTTGAAGAAGAGGATGAATGAGCCACCAATTCTGGTTTTGCCAGATTTCAGCAAGACATTCCAAGTTAGGTGTGAAGTGAGTGGATTTGCAATTGGAGCGGTACAGGCCGATCGCATATTTCAGTGAGAAACTAAATGAAGCGAAGATCAAGTGCTCCACATATGAAAAGGAATTCTATGCAGTCATACAAGCACTGAAGAAATGGAGACACTATTTGGTTCCCAAAGTGTTTGTTTTGTACAACGATAATCACGCTTTGCAATTCGTGACTCAACAGGAGAAATTGAACCAAAAACATGCTAAATGGGTTGAATTCATGCAAAATTTTACTTTTTTGACTAAGCATATTTCTGGAACTACTAACAAAGTTGTTGATGCTTTGAGTAGAAAATGTTTGCTTATGCAGGAATTTAGAGTCAAGACATTGTGTTTTGATAACCTTAAATAAATGTACAGAGATGATCCAGACTTCAAGGAATCATATGAGGCTTATGAGAATCCAATTCTCAGAGAAAGAAGCCAATGGACTGAATACATGATCCAGGATGGATTATTGTTCAGGAGAAATCAGTTATGTATTCCAAAATGCTCCATGAGGGAGAACCTGCTGAAGGAAAAACATAGTGGAGGATTGGTCGGACACTTTGTTCATGACAAGACATTCTCAAAGTTGAATAGCTCATATTATTGGCCAGGGATGAGAACAGATGTTAAGAAATTTGTGGATAAATGCAGAATTTGTCAGCACACGAAAGGGAAAAGGCAAAACACAGGGTTATATCAACCATTACCCATGCCTGAAAGGCCGTGGGACGTAGTGAGTATGGATTTCATATTGGGACTGCCAAGGACACAAAGAGGATGTGATTCGATCTTTGTCATAGTCGACATATTTTCCAAGATGGCACATTTCATACCATGCCAAAAAACTAGCGATGCAACTCATATTGTGAACCTGTTTTTCAAGGAAGTCATCAGACTTCACGGCTTGCCAAAGAGTATCATTTCTGATCGAGATACCAAGTTCGTGGGACATTTCTGGAGGACCTTATGGAAGAATTTGGGGACAAGTTTGTCCTTCATCTCAGTGTATCATCCTCAAACGGATGGACAAGCAGAGGCCGTAAATAGGAGTTTGGGAGATTTGCTAAGAATCTTAGTGGATGAACACCATAGTCAGTGGGATCACATTCTGCCACAGGAAGAATTCACTTACAATGATTCACTCAATAGAAGCACAGGGCAGAGTCCATTCCAGATTGTATATGGAATGCAGCCAAGAGGAGTTTCTGAGTTGAATTATTCAGAACATAATGAAGTCAGGAGTGCTAGTGAAGAGGACTTTGCAGAAGGAATAAAGGAGTTGCACAGCCGAATCAAGGAGCGATTGCAAAGTTCAAGTCAAGAATGCAAGCAGAGAGAAAATCAACACAGGTGAGAACTTCAATTTGAAGTTGGTGATCTGATTCTTGCACATTTGAGGAAGGAGAGGTTCCCAAGGGGAACATATAACAAACTGAAGATGAAAAAGATTGGACCGTGCAAGGTCATGAAGAAATTTGGAGAAAATGCATATGAGATTGAATTACTCGATGGGGTCAGAATCTCACCAATATTCAATGTTGCGGATTTGTACCCTTACAGAGTTGAACAAGCAGGAACAGAAAATGAACAGAAAGAGGTTCAATGGACAAAACAAATGCCTGTAGCTGAAAAGTCACAGATGGAAAGCATAATTGACAAGAGGATTAGCAGAAAGACCAGGAGAAAGGAGTATTTTGAATACTTGGTCAAGTGGAAGGGACATCCAGTTCAAGATGCCAGTTGGGAGGATGAAGCAGAAATTCAAAAGAATGGACAAATTGTGCAAGAGCTCATGAACAGGAGTTCATGAAAATTTCCGAGCGAGGGAGTATGATGCAGGAGCATCGTACAAAGCTGAAGCACGTGCCTAGCCAAGGGAACAACTGGACGTGCGGATGGAAAAAAGGGCACCTTTTTTTATGAAAGCGTTTTGAATTTTGAAAACCGAAGCATTAATGTAATAAGCTAGGAGGAGCGTACTTTCATTATGTCTTGGAGATATGAACAGACCTAAAGAGATTACTCTCATCTGCTGGATGTAATAGGCATTTATGTTTGATAAATGTAAAGTAGGTAGATTTAATTTAATAGATTAGACAGTTAGAAGATAGGGGGGGAAATGGATATAGACACCCTCAACCTTGTATCATTGTAACAGAGATTATTATTATCATTCAGAATTGATAAGTTGGAGAGCTGTAGAGATTATTATTATCATTCAGAATTGATAAGCTGGAGAGCTGTAGAGAAGAACCCATGTACAGGAGAAATTGAGTTAATATATGAAGTTTTGACTCACTTTCATGGTGTCATGATGCTTACTGTTTACATTAGTTGAATGGTATGTTTACAGTTTCTTTATTTCTATGTTATGCATTTGTTTCAATGCAGTGTTGTGTGTATGATTTCATGTTGAATGTATGAAGTATAAGAAAGAAGGAGAATGAGTTTCAATTGTTTCTCTTCCTAAGATATCCTGCAAGGAGTGCAGTGAATGTCCGCAAGGTGTGCGTTGACGAGGGTCTAAGTTTTATCTCAAAAAGATCAGGAAAGATACCATTGTTCTCATACTCGCAGAAGTGCAGGTGAAGCACAGAGCCGTGCAAGGTGTGCACAGGCTGGATGCAGCCTTAGAACTTATCAACTAAGGGGAAAGTTGAAGGACCACTGTTGCAAAGAGTGCACAGGGTCGAAGACTCAAATAACCAGAGGTTATTTGAAGGTTTGCTGCAAGGAGTGCGAGAAGGGATCCTTTTGGGAAGACTTGAGTTTGCAAGTAAAAGGTCAGGAGGGATAACACCTTTAAACACTTCAAAGGGAAGATGGAGATCAAAATTGTCGCATAGAAATTAAGTTCAGAAGAGGAGAACACTCAGTTGTTGAACATAAGTCATTGAAGAGTGAATCGGGCGGTCAGAATTCTCTGTGGAGAGTTCGTGAAGTCGCGAGGACCATAGGATCCGGTGGTGCTGTATGGAAGGTGAGAGGCCTTCGTGAAGGAAGTGTGAATTTTCTAGAGTCGTTGGATCCTACAGAGTTGTAAGGTGGTTAGGAGTTGGATGAATCCACCACCCTGACATCAAGAATCAATGTGGACCATTGATTGTGATTAGTTTGAGTTGTTGGATCATTATCGCGAACTTGGGGATTGTGAGTTTGGAGGCTAGACAAAAATTCTTGGTTTGCGTAAAGTTCTGAGTTGCGAGGAGCAGGGAAGGAGATCCAGACCATTGGATCCAAGCCACGGCAGGACCGTTGGATCAGAACCTCCACGTGGTATCATGTATCGCGAATTCGGGGGTTGAAAGGACTTCTTTTCGACTGCAGAAGTCATGAAGTGTTGAGCAATGAGGGCTCATATGAACACATATCACACTCTATAAGTGGGTCCGCGTAGCTAACAGGTGGCTTAACAACAAGCACCCAGAGAAAAGGTGGAAGTAGGCAATAGGTGGTGTATGCGCATCACCTTGGAAAAGGTTACCCATCGCTGAACTTTCGTGTCTCGGGGATTTTCAAAAGAGGAGAATGGGAGCTCAACACTCCAACTCACAAAATCGTGAAGTTGCAAGTGGTGCTAGCAACTTAGCCCTAGCTGGTGGTTATGTGTGGGAGGCGCTAACAAGGAGGAGCCATACATGTATCATCATCTCGGGTATCGGAGGTTTGAAAAAGAGGAGTCGAGGGTCTTCGACTCATGAACTCACAAATTGTGAGATGCGAAAAGTGCTTGCGCTAAGGCCCAATTGTGGCTATATGGTGATGTAAGGCTCGTGCCTGGTGTCAATTTACACAGGATGGGTTTTCATAAAAGACTTGTGGATTCGTTGAAGGTTCCAGCAGGGAACAAAAGGAGCCGCTTCGGCTCGAGAAGAATTAGAACGATCCTGAGCGGATCTCGGCCCGAGGGCAAGGGGGTTTGCGTCACCATATCTGACTCATCGTACTAGTAGGATCCAAACTCTTTCTCACACACCTCAATGGTGATATGCCCCCACCTCCTTGTCAAAACTTCATACAATTTCTATTGCCACCTCTCCATCGAATATTTGGAATCAGTATCATAGGACTTCACCCTTCGTCAAGTGAGATCTCCATATGTTAGTGATCTTATAGATGTTCTCAATAAAAAAATATTTTCACATCCTCATCTACTATCTCCTTGTATCTATCCCCTTCATTAAGATCTAGAGGTGCAATCACATGTAGGGTCTCCATCTCAAATGATATATGCCTCTTCTTGAAATTCAACACTGTAGTGTTGTCGAAGGTCTAATCAATGCCAAGTAGTGCATGGTACGGATCAGATTCATCCATAATATCTATGAATTCAAATTTATCCTTCATCTTCACCCCTTCTATATTCATATCAACTTGAGCTAGTTGGACTATAGGGTAAATCTTGTATTGGCTCGCTGATCCCAGTTGGATGGGAGACCAAACTAGACTCGTTTTACCGATCAACTCCTAGTACTTCTATAATGTCCCCCACTTCTTGATAAGAGGTGTTGAGGAGACTCAGCGGCCTAGGCATCCCCACTAGGTCATAATATCACACCGAAGGGGAAATTCAACTAGACTAAAGTTATATTCTTAAGTTGACTTGAAGAAAAAGAGTTAAGAGGAATAAAAGATAACTCAATAAAAGAATAGAAGTTAACCCTGGGAGTTAATCTAACTCAACAGAGGAATAGAAGGAAAAAAGTATAAATAGAAGGTTGGGGCACACCTATTATTCATTCTAGATTTGGTATATTGCTTGTTATTGCTCTTGAGCATTCAGTTTGGGGGTTTTGTTGTACAAACCCTTGTGAGGAACTCAATGGTGAAATACCCACTCACCTTGTTCCACAGCTTGGTCTCGGGGATGGAAGACTCCTCCACACCATTCTACTCTCAACATATATCCATCTAGCACTTCAGAATATAGAAGGGCCATATTGTTCTTGTGTTTCTAGCAGGGGTACACCATCACCAAGAGAAGGGTTCGATCCAGCTTATCAGGAGAGCCTGTGGCCATTCCGACACTTGAGTTTTATTTGCAGGGGCACAACCATCATTTTGAGGGTTTTTCTAGAGAGTTATCACCATCAGATATTTAGCTTCAGATTGGAATGTCTTAGAGGCAAAGGGGGCGTCCTATGATTCAGTAAATCTCAGATCTAGAGAGCTTCACCTGGAATCTGAGTCTGAAACTTCTCCTACAGGGTTTTCATAGCCTGATCTACATTCCTGGGGAGTTTCGAGGCATTTGAAGCCTTTCTCATCAGATCCAAATTACCTAGGGTTCTAGGCATCCAGGAGGGCACAGCTTCAGGAGAAGATTCAGAGTTTGGAGGATTTTTCCTTGGACGTTCAGCTTGAGACTTCAGGAGGGTGATCCTATCACCCTAATCTATCATCTGGCCGATTTTGGACTCATTTGGAGTCTTCTTTCAGTTGGGCCAATTTATTGAGGGTTTCAGCCTTCTATTGGAGCGTGGCATTCTTCAGCTGGAGGGATTGGCATTCAGATCTACTTGTATTGATCTTCATTTCTTATTCATCCTTTGGAAGCTTGTTTTGTATCAATGAGAGCATTTTGTAGCAGCTCATACTTGTTATCTTTGGGAGCTATCTGAGGATTATTCCAGATCTTCTCTTTCTATTGTATCTGATTCATGCTTCTATAATAAAGGTCAGATCTATGCTTGTGTTTTCTATATCTTGATTATATTTTGATCTTGCGTGTATTGGATGAATCGGGTATAAACATCATTTAAATGATTGGAAAACTTCAATAGAAACCTGCACATCAGAAAAATCAGTGGTAGTTAGTGGTTCTAAGCGAAAAAATTGTCTTGGGATCATTACAATGGTATCAGAGCTTCGATCCTCCAAACCTGTGGAGGGATCGACGCATGCAGAGGTACAATGGAATCTTTATGGGTTGGAGGAAGAAACCCAACAGTGAAACAGAGGCCGAAATGGAAGGGTCAGGGGATGACCGTGAGCCTCAAGGATTGGCCTTCTTAAAAGTCGAATTTGATAAGTTCTAGCAAACCATAAACTACACAGAAAGCATGTTGGTCCAACACTTAGATGAGTATCAGGAAACCAGCAGAAGGGGACAGGCCGAAATTTCTGAAACTTTGAAGAAGGTTGACGAAAACCTGCAGAAGATGAACCAGAACCAATCCTGGATAATTGAACTTCTGATGCAAGTGACCCATCAAGGGAAGGACCCTGATACATATGGGAATAAGGAGGTTGGTGGATCCAGTGGAGTCCTTGAGGAGATCAGATATAACCTGGAGAAATCCCCCAGATCCAAAGGAAGTCTGGGAGAAGGCACGTCCCATGGTCATATGGGTAGCAGGGTCAATCCTAGGCCATACATGCCCACGTTCACAGATGAAAAACTAGGTTGGCATTTGGGTAACTAGGCTAACCCTAGGCCATACATGCCCACATTCACAGATGAGCAAGGGCAGCAGGAACAAGTGGAGGACTTTGTTGAACAAATGACAAGGTGTACCAAGGAGTACTACAGTTTGGATATGAGAATCCAAAGACAGATGTCCCTGGATCAGTATTGCCAACTCAAGTTCATAAATCAACCTAGGCCGAACCATAGGGGCAGTTTTGAGTTTGAACGGAAGGTAGGTAAGATAGAGATTCCATATTTTGATGGTATGGCCAAGATGATAACACAAGCTTGGGTACAAAAGCTGGATACCTACCTATAGCTTAACCCCATGAGAGAGATGGAAGCCATCTGGTTTGCCACTATGTACTTGGAGGGCAAGGCTCATGATTGATGGTATCATGGACTCACCACATTAGGCCACAATCAAATAGTATCCTACCCAGAATTTACTTAGAGACTCATGGATAGGTTTTATCAAGGGGATCCTAAGCTACACTTCGAGGAGCTCACATAGCTTCAACAAACTGGCACGGCTGAGATGTATATTGAGGAATTTCAGAGGTTGGCAGTAATGGTGCAAGACATTTCACCAACTAGACTCATGATGCTCTTCACTGAGGGGTTGATGGAACCCTTGAAGGGTTGGGTAAAGGCTTTCAATCCTACCAACTTACAGGAGGCTATCTGGAAGATGAGGGATTTGGGACCAGCTGCTAAACCAAAATTCATACCCAGACCACCTCTTAACAGTGGAGGAAGAGACCAAAGACCTCCAATGAATCAGGGAGGACGTGACCCAAGGGGTTTTAATAGGGGTCATGGTAGAGTGGATGAGAACACCAGGAGGGAGTTGAGACGGAAGCAACTTTGCTTCACTTGCAAAGAACCATGAAACCCAACACACAAATGTATGGGCCGGGGTCAGGTGCACTACATTGAGGTCACTTCAGACAATGAAGAGGAAGATGAGATTGGCCAGATACAGAATATGGAGGCAGAAACCACTGAGGAAATAGAGGAGGAACATATCATAGGACAGGATAGTATGGCCACCTTGGCATCTATCAGTGGAGTGCCCAAGTATAACACCTTCTGAATGAGGGGGGTCTTACAGGGACAGAGATTTTCGGTTTTGATTGATGGAGGAGCTTCCCACAACTTCATTGATGTAGAATTACTGAAGAGGAGGCACATACCCGTAGTAGAATTTGAAGGATTCAAAGTGGAGGTTGTAGGAGGAAGCACTATGCCCTGCGACAGATACATTTCGTGCATGAAGCTTACCTTGGGTAGGCATGAGATGATACAGGACGTCTATGTTATGGACCTTCCGGATACCAACATCATCCTAGGAGTTCAGTGGCTCATAACATTGGGACCTGTCACTACCAACTACAAAACCATGGAAATGTCATTCACAGAGGAGGGTGGACGAAAGGTAGTGCTCTGGGGTATGACAGGGAATGTTGCAAAGGTAATTACGGCCAAGAGGGTGGAGGCCATCTTTCGGAGAGAGGAGATAGTATATGCAATGGAATGTAGGATTGTAACACGTATGGATGAGCAGGGCAAGGTTCACTACACCCGAGAGATCAAGGAAATCCTTGATAGGCACCACAAGGTATTTGGGCCTGTTCCTCCGGGGGTACCACCAGATAGGGGGTTTGAGCACATTATTGAGCTAGAGGAAGGGGCCAAACCAGTTATTACCACACCATATAGACATCCCAAGAAGTACAAAGATGAGATAGAGAAGGCCATCAAGGAACTTCTGGACATGGGGCACATCAGGCCCAACAGTAGCCCTTTTTCTTCTTCAGTAGTGTTGGTGAAGAAGAAACATGGCAATATGAGGATGTGCATTGACTTCATGGCCTTGAATAAAAAGACGATCAAAAATAGGTATCTGATACCAAGGATTGATGAACTGTTGGATGAATTGCATGGGGCCATCTACTTCACTAAGATTGATATTCATTCTAGTTATCATGAGATCAAGATGAGGGAGGAAGTCATCTCAAAAACAACTTTTAGATGTCATTACGGCCATTATGAGTTTTTGGTGATGCCCTCTGGCTTAACCAACACCCCTACTATGTTCCAATCATGTATGAACCATGTGTTCAACAAGCAGCTGAGGAAGTACCTGTTGGTATTTTTTGATGACTTGCTTATCTACAGCAAGACGTGGGAGGAGCATCTAAGACATGTGGATCAGATTTTGTCAATCATGGAGGAACAATCATTGTATGCTAAGGAGTCCAAATGCGAGTTTGGAATGAAAGAGGTCCTCTGTTTAGGACACATTATAGGGGCAAAGGGGGTACAAGTACATCAAGAGAAAATACAAGCCATCGGGGAATGGCCTACTCCTAAGACACTCACAGAATTGAGAGGATTTCTGGGCATGTGCACATATTACAGAAAGTTTGTCAAAGGATTTTTTCAATTGTGTGCACCTTTGACCGATTTAACTAAGAAAGGAGCCTTCAAGTGGGATGAGGAGGCTCAAATAACGATGGATAAGATGAAGGAAGTGATGAGTATGTGCCCAGTATTAGCCCTTCCATATTTCAACCTTCCTTTTACCTTGGAGTGTGATGCCTCGGGAGAAGGAATCGGGGTCGTACTGCTGCAGAAGAGGCACCCTCTTGCCTATGAGATTCGGAAACTCAGGGGTCTCGAGCTACTCTACAGCATTTATGAAAAAGAAATATTGGCTATCATGCATGCACTAGCCAAATTCCAACAATACTTGGTTGGTGCCCGATTTGTGGTCAAGTCAGATCATAACAGTCTCAAATATCTATTGGAGCAGAAGGATTTGAATGAGAGGTAGCAGAAATGGGTAAGCAGAATACAGTCCTACGATTTTGACATTGAATTTGTCAAAGGGAAGAACAATGAGGTGGTTGATTCATTATCCAGGAGGCCATCCATCTTTGCCATGACCCGGGTATCGGTTGACTGGAAAGATCATCTGGTGATGGAGTATGCAAAGGATCAGTTTGCATTCCATCTATTGGATGGACAGGTACAAGATGATAACTTCAATGTTGTGAATGACCTCATCTACTATAAGGAGTAGATCTTTTTGGTTATTGAATCATCCTTCAAGGCTAAGATATTGTAGGTGTACCATAACTCACCAATGGCAGGACATCAGGGGATCAACAAGACATATAGGCAAGTGAGAGAATGGTTCTCATGGAAGGGCATCAAGGAGGATGCGATTAAGCACGTCAAGGAGTGTACTACATGTCAGGAGAACAAATATGAGCACATGCATCCAGTAGGACTACTACAACCCTTACCCATTCCGGAGCACAAATGGGAGAGCATATCCATGGATTTCATCACCGGGTTGCCAAAGACACAAGGGAAGGACTGCATTTTTGTAGTAGTGGACAGGTTGACAAAGTTCACACACTTCTTCGCCATAGCTATTGACTTTAGTGTTGCACAGGTGGCCAAACTGTTCTTTAGGGAGATCTTCAGGTTGCACAGCCTCCCCAAGACCATTGTCAGCGATAGGGATAGCAGGCTCATGAGTACATTCTGGCAAGAATTATTCAGGTTGGTTGGTACGGCTTTGACCCCTAGCACCAGCTATCACCCTCAGACAGACGGATAGACAAAGATAGTCAACAAGTGGGTGGAAGGCTACCTTAGAAACTATGTGGCAGGACAATAGAAAGCATGGGCCAGATGGTTGCATTTAGGAGAGTACTACTACAACACTACCCAACACATGTCCATAGGCATGTCACCCTTCAGGGCCTTGTATGGTTACGACCCTTTATCTTTTTGGGAGATTGCTTTCGGTGACAACAGAGCACATATGGTACAAGATTGGATATAGCAGAGCCAGGACATTCTCAGGGAGATGAAGGATCATCTATAGAAAGCACAGAACCAACAAAAAGTACAAGCAAACAAGCACAGAGTTGATCGTAATTTCGAGGTTGGTGACCTGGTCTACCTAAGGCTCCAACCATACAGGCAGGTGTCCATCAAAAGGGGTAGAGAAAACAAATTACAGCCACATTTCTTTGGGCCCTACAGAGTCAGTAGGAAGATAGAGGCAGTAGCTTATGAGCTGGAGATTTGACAGGGCAACAAAATACACAACGTCTTCCATGTCTTCTACCTTAAGAAATCCCTCGAACAACACATCAGACCCATTGATGTATTACCCCCCATGGATGAGGAGGGACATCTTGTTTTGACTCTGGAGGCGGTATTAGAAGTCCAAGAGAAGAGGATCAGAAACTGAAGCATCAAGGAGTACCTGATCAGATGGAAAGATTTACCCATTGAGGATGCCACCTGGGAAAAGGAGCACGTGGTGAGAGAAACAGGTTTGGAATTGCTTGAGGACAAGCAATTTCAAGAAGGGGAGACTATAATGTCCCCCACTTCTTGATAAGAGGTGTTGAGGAGACTCAGTGGCCTGGGCATCCCCACTAGGTCATAGTCTCACATTGAAGGGGAAAGTCAACTAGACTAAAGTTATATTCTTAAGTTGACTTGAAGAAAAAGAGTTAAGAGGAATAAAAGATAACTCAATAAAAGAATAGAAGCTAACCCTGGGAGTTAATCTAATTCAACAGAGGAATAGAAGGAAAAAAGTATAAATAGAAGGCTAGGGCACACCTATTATTCATTATGGATTTGGTATATTGCTTGTTATTGCTCTTGAGCATTCAGTTTGGGGGTTTTGTTGTACAAACCCTTGTGAGGAACTCAGTGGTGAAATGCCCACTCACCTTGTTCCACAGCTTGGTCTCGGGGATGAAAGACTCCACACCATTCTACTCTCATCATATTTCCATCTAGCGCTTCAGAAGATAGCAGGGTCGTACTGTTCTTGTGTTTTCAGCAGGGGCGCACCATCACCAAGAGAAGGGTTCGATCCAGCTTATCAAGAGAGCCTGTGGCCATTCCGACACTTGGGTTTTATTTGTAGGGGCACAACCATCATTTTGAGGGTTTTTCTGGAGAGTTATCACCATCATATATTTAGCTTCATATTGGGACATCTTGGAGGCAAAGGGGGTGTCCTATGATTCAGTAAATCTCAGATATAGAGAGCTTCACTTGGAATCTGATTATGAAACTTCTCCTACAAGGTTTTCATAGCCTGATCGACATTCCTAGGGAGTTTCAAGGCATTTGAAGGCCTTTCTCATTATATCTGAATTACTTAGGGTTCCAGGCATCCAGGAGGGCGCAGCCTCAGTAGAAGATTCAGAGTTTGGAGGAGTTTTCCTTGGAATTTTAGCTAGAGACTTCAGGAGGGTGATCCTATCACCCTGATCTATCTTCTGGCCAAGTTTGGACTCGTTTGGAGTCTTCTTTCAGTTGGGACGATTTATTGAGGGTTTCAACCTTCTATTGGAGCATGGCATTCTTCAGCTGGAGGGATTGGCATTTAGATATGCTTGTATTGATCTTCATTTCTTATTCAACCTTTGGAGGCTTGTTTTGTATCAGCGGGAGCATTTTGTAGCAGCTCATACTTGTTATCTTTTGGAGCTATCTGAGGATTATTCCATATCTGCTCTTTCTATTGTATCTGATTCATGCTTCTATAATAAAGGTCAGATCTATGCTTGTGTTTTCTATATCTTGATTATATTGTGATCTTGCGTGTATTGGATGAATCTGGTATAAACATCATTTAAATAATTGGAAAACTTCAATAGACACATGCACATTAGACAAATCAGTGGTAGTTAGTGGTTCCAAGCGAAAAATTTGGCTTGGGATCATTACAACTTCTTTGGTAGAATATTCATGTTGGACCCCAGATCCAACATGACTCCATCCATTTCATGACTCCCAAGTTCAACAATCATTTTGAATTCTCTGCCTATGCGCTTCTTCTTACTGACGTGACATGGATCCTATTCTGGTAGGGGGGTTATATGGTTTTCTCCC
>JASDQU011178953.1:16063-26131 GCA_032191745.1 Picea mariana | reverse complement strand
ACCACAGTGCTGCATGCCCTTTAAGTCTAGTAACGACATGTTTGACTTTCTTGTCTTCCTCGACATCCTCATAGTCAAAGTATTTGTCTAGAGCTCTAATCCAGTCTAGAAGTTCTTCAACATCTAAGTTGCCTTCGTACACCGGAATGTCCATTTTTGTTCTGGCACCTATCCTCGCAACAACCCTGAATAGGCGTTCGTCTGCAGTGTCTTCGACTGCAACTTCTTCTCCTTCATTTCCAGCTTCATTTTCACTTTCAACTTCACTGATATCCCCACCGTCAACTGTGTGCCTTTGTGCTGTCTCCATGGCATAAATCCTGGCACATAATTCACGCATTTCTCTTTCCACTGCTGGATCAGGCATTGGCCTATCTCTTCTTCTTGACGGCATGACTATAGAATTTCTCCTTTCTCTCTGCTACAGAAAGAAAAGAAATTGTTCTGTGCTCTGATACCACAACTGACACAGACCCCCTTGCCCTCGGGCCAAGATCCGCTCAGGATCGTTCTAATTCTTCTCGAGCCAAAGCGAATCCTTTTGCTCCCTACTGGATCCTTCAACAAATCCACAGGTCTTTTATGAAAACCCACCCTGTGTAACTTGACACTAGGCGTGAGCCTTACATCACCATACGACCACAACCGGGCCTTAGCGTAAGCGCTTTTCGCAGCTCGCAATTCGCAAGTTCGTGAGTCGAAGACCCTCGACTCCTATTTTCCAAACCCCCGATACCCGAGATGATGATACGGGTATGGTTCATCCTTGTTATCGCCTCCCACAAATAACCACCAGCTAGGGCTAAGTTTCTAGCACCACTCGCAACTTTGCAACTTCGCGAGTTGGAGTGTTCAGCTCCCGTGCTCCTCTTTTGCGAATCCCCGAGATGCGAAAGGTCAACGATGGGTAACCTTTTCAGAGGTGATGTACATACACCACCTATTGCCTACTTCCACCTTTTCTCTGAGTGCTTGTTGTTAAGCCACCTATCAGCTACGCGGCCCCACTTATCGGGCGTGCTACGTGTTCATAAGAGCCCACGTTTCTCGACACTTCATGACTTCTGCAGTCGAAAAAAATTCCTTTTAACCCCCGAATTCGTGATACGCGATACCATGTGGAGGTTCTGATCCAACGGTTCTGCCGTGGCTTGGATCCAATGGTCTGGATCTCCTTCCCTACTCCTCGCAACTCAAAACTTTGTGCAAACCAAGAATTTTGGTCTGGCCTCCAAACTCACGATCCCCAAGTTTGCGATAATGATCCAATGGCTCAAACTGATCAAGATCAACAGTCCACATTGATTCTTGATGTCAGGGTGGTGGATTCATCCAACTCCTAACCACCTTATAGCTCTGTAGGATCCAACGACTCTGGCAACTTCACACTTCCTTCACGAAGGCCTCTCACCGTCCATACAGCTCCACCGGATGCTACGGTCCTTGTGACTTCACGAGCTCTCCACAGATAATTTTGACCACCCGATTCACTCCTAAATGAATTCTGTTTACAAACTGAGTGTTCTCCTCTTTTGAACTTAATTTCTATGCGATGGTTTCGATCTTCGTCTTCCCTTTGAAGAGTTTAAAGGTGTTATCCCTCCTGATATTTTACTTGCAAACTCAAGTCTTCCCAAAAGGATCCCTGCTCGCACTCCTTGCGACAAACCTTCAAATAACCTCTAGTTATTTGAGTCTTCGACCTTGTGCACTCTTTGCAACAATGGTCCTTCAACTTTCCCCTTAGTTGATAAGTTCTAAGGCTTCAGCCAGCCCGCGCACACCTTGCACGGCTATGTGCTTCACCTGCACTTCTGTGAGTATGAGAGAAATGGTATCTCTCCCGAGCTTTCTAAGATAAACCTCAGACCCTCGTCAACGCACACCTTGCGGACGTTCACTGCACTCCTTACAGGATCTCTCAGGAAGAGAAACAATTGAAACTCATTCTCCTTCTTTCTCAGACTTCATACATTCAACATGAAATCATACATACAACAATGCATTGAAACAAATGCATAACAGAGAAATAAAGCAATTGTAAACATACCATTCAACTAATGTAAACAGTAAGCATCATGACACCATGAAAGTGAGTCAAAGCTTCATATATTAACTCAATTTCTCATGTACATGGGCTCTTCTCTACATCTCTCTGCTATAGCTCTCCAGCTTATCAATTCTGAATGATAATAATAATTTTTGTTATAATGATACAAGGTTGAGGGTGTCTATATTTGTTTTCCCTCCCTATCTTCTAACTGTCTAATCTATTAAATTAAATCTACCTACTTTACATTTATCAGACTTAAATGCCTATTACATCCGACAGATGAGAGTAATCTCTCCAGGTCTGTTCATATCTCCAAGACATAAATGAAAGCACGCTCCTCCTAGCTTATTACATTAATGCTTCATTTTTCAATATTCAAAATGCTTTAATAAACAAAATGTGCCCTTTTTCCCATCCGCGTGTCCAGTTGTTCCCTTGGCTAGGCACGTGCTTCGGCTTTGTACGATGCCTGCATCATATGGTGGATGCAACACATTCCTGAACACCACTAGGTTTGTGATCTCAATAGAATGCTCAAAGGAATACCTATGCGATGGTGGGTAGCGGATCGATAACCTTCTCATGAATGGGAAACTATGGAAGTATCCATGCAGGAAATATTTAGATTGGATGTGAGCATCCTCTACTACACTTGTCCTTACAAAATATGATGGATAGACAAGTAGGGAATGGGGCATGCATATGATATCTAAAGGCCTGACATGCTCTGCCACACAAGTATCCTATATCTGCAGTCCCACGTTTTTCCACTGGGACAGAAAGGAATCCACCTACACAAAGAATGGAATTGACTACTCCCTCTATGATGCCAAAAATAACATTTATCGCTTCTCCCTTCCCCAAACCCATTGATTGAACATACGAGTTGGGAATACGTGTATACAAACTAGTTACTTAGTGGATACTATTAGAATTGGTCGAGTCTAGTGCAGATCCTCCATGGTGGAAGTTGATCATATGGGCACGCATGAGGATATGATATGACCTACCAGGGATCACTATGACCAAGTAACCTAGAAGGAAATAAGGTCGGGGTGCGTAATATCATGCATGGTGCCCCTAGAGAATAATACTCGTGCATGTACGAAGCTTCCTAAGTCATCATCAATTTAAAGTATCCGGTGACGGCAACAGATTTGTGATAGTAACAGTCAATATGAAAGGTAGTTACACTACATCAAATTCATCCAAATTCAGGAATATGGGTTCATTAATGTCACTGGCAAGAGGACGATTTTCCCAATTCAGCATAGAGCATGAGTTAATTTCGAATACTAGTGGAAAGCTCAACATTAAGGATACAATGACTAATTATCATCCAAAATGACAAAATCGATGGATAGGATGGAATATGGTACTGAGCAGCTCAAGGAAAATAATGGATAGTAACTCCACATTCGAGGAAAAGCATACATCATTATGGTTTCATTATCTTAAGGGAGAATGAAGTATTCCACCACCTTACATAATCCCCGAATTCAAAGAGCTCTCTTTTACTTCCCTTTTAGTAAGGCATTTGTGGACACAAGTATCTTCTTTTTCCCATTGAATTCTGGACTGGTCATCACCATATCTGGTATGGCGTCCTCAAGCAAACCCCACGCATGAACAAATTCTAAAGCCATGAAGGAACATCCAATTCACGATCCCGTGTTATCGTACAATGTACCATTTGAAGGATCTACGTTCGAGAAGGTTCCCCTTTTGAAATGTATCGATTATAATGTCAAGGATCCCCATTAGTTCCATAAATTTTAGTCTGACAAATATATAGAGGTCTTCCAAAAATAAGATGGCAATGAATGAGTAGTGACTTAGGATTGGGTGAAGCCTCTAAGGAGATTCGACATTATCTCTCTATTCAAATGTCCACACTTCGGTCATGCTCAGGTCATTCAGTCATGTTTATGTTTCCTCCTCACCAGATTGCATGGGGGATACCTATGGTCATACTAGCCCTATCTTATCGATCAGAACATTCTGCACATAATTTCCATCCTTCCCACTTCCAATCAGGGATGATTTTAAGGATGGATATTTATTTTAAAATGTATAAATCTTGGTGAATCTTGCTAATTCTTCATATGCCAACTATAAAATGTTTGGCGATGTTTTTTTAAAAATGTTCAAATTTTTAAGGATTTTATATAGTTTGTATAAAATTTTGGCAATTTTTAAGGTAAAATAATTTTATCCTATAGAATTTGGGCGAATAATTTTTAGAATAGCGAATCATTTTTTTTGGGAAAAACCTTATAAAATTATCCCATGAGCGAAATTTATCCCCTAAAATCACCCCTTCTTCCAATGAATATTTGAACAATAATCTCAGAGGAAATTATGTCACTCAGGATGAGTTCTATTCTAGACTTGGCACACGTAGGGGAAAGCAAGGGGTTGTGATCCTTGAAATTAATTATCGAGTAGTCTGGTTCACCACATAGTTATTGTCTTTCAAGCTCATCCGCAAGTGTCGAAAATAGGAATGCACTATAGGATTTGTCCCCATAACAAAAATACGTGTTAACGAGATTCATATGGCCTTGACCCCTTACTTGCTAAAGGAGTTCATCACTGAATTTCTCGATGTTTGGGATTAGGGCAAGGAATTTCACTATAGCAGGGTCATCCTATTGTTGGTAATGGTGTTATGGATACCACCACTTATATTTGAGATAGACACAAAAGGCGACCCCTCGTTTATTTCTCCCCAGTTCCTACCTCTCCAAGATTCTCAAAGCACAGAGGTCCGGGCAATGGTTACCAAGTCCTTCTGCCAGTGGCACATCCAATTAATTGTAGCTTCCGATGAGAGGGTCTACATCCCATCACATATCTTCTACATGTATGATGATTATCTTGAATTTAAGTGCAATTTCTATAACATTTTAATATCTCCCCATGCAACCATAGATAATACGAAAGAATATCTTCCCTTTGGCATTACAGATATGGATATCATTGAAGGATTTTCAAAATTTTTGGTCGACTACCAGGCTCCCTTCTTAGAGGTGCAAGATGAATTTGAGATAAGAACAAAGAAATTCTAAGAACAAGATAGGGTCACGGTTCCTGTCAAAAAACATGACAAAGTAAATGCGTCTAAGGAACATGAGTCTCCCCTTTCAATTAAATTCATGCAGAGAGTTGATGAATTTGACGCAGATGTTTTGGCTATCAAAAAGTGAAAGAGATAATCCATAACATGGGATGCACCTCATACCAACCTTGACTCCATCCCAGAGGGAGATCGATCATCTCCACCTCGCATGAATTTTATTAAAGAAGAAGTTCCATTTCCATCATCCTACTCAAAACTCTCGCATAGTTCCAAAAAATTCCAATGTACAAATACCCCAAAGAAAGAAGAGATTGCCTCCCCAACACAAAGATGACAAATAGACTAGTTTATGAAGGAGATTTGCATTCATTTGGCCAAACAATAGGTGTTCCAAATTGACACGGTGAGGAAGAGGTTCACTCTGGGCCAGCAAGTGGATTTACCATCACCACCAAAATCTCCACCCCCAACACCCCAATCCATCGATGCTCTGAGAGAAATCCAACGCAAATTGTTGAGTGTCAACCTGCTCGCCATGATCCGTTTTGACTTGGATAGGAAAAAACTCAACCTATCACAGTTCCTTATTATTGATATACAAGGCTTTATCACTAATATGTTCCACAAGTTGTGGTCCACGAAACCAAACTCTCACCTGAGAGTGTCTTAATTACACCTTCAACTTCACCAGGAAGTCTCCATTCATGCAGCCACAAGATCCAATTACATCATGAATATTGCGTGCACCAAGAAGTTGATGCTACTTGGAAAAAATTCTAGGCCGTGCATATTGTTGAAGTGGTTTTGCATATAGAAACTAAGGGCCAATATGAGACCATGCTATCCATTCATACTAATTTCTTCACTACTTTGAATGACGCATACTAACAAGTTTATCCACATGAGAAGATTTATCCAGAACTTCTGACCTTGCAGAAAATTAAAGCAGTTGTTGAGCACATTCATGTTATGGAATATAAAAATCTATAAATTTGTGTGTGGATTCAAGATTTAATTCCATAGGAGACAAAATTATAATGACATATTGCAACAACAAAAGAAGTCATTTGGGATGGCTGGATTTGAGCCCATGATTTTTTCAGAGTTAGTCAATCGACATAGCTTTAGAAATTCCCATAGAACTTACATCTATCCATGATAGAGTTTGTGCAATAGAGGTTGAGGTCATACAATAGAAGAGAACCTTGACCTATTTACCTTTGAGAGAGCGTGTCACTACGATGGAAACTATTGTAGCAAAGAAAAAATAGATCACTGCAACCTGGGATGAGAAGTAGAGTATATCAGAGATCATGACTTATACAACTAATAAGGCCTTGATATTGTACACCCAACTCATCTACTTGAAGGTTGATATCGGTTCCTTAATTGATAAAATCAATGCAATAGACCTGACAATTCCTTAGGTCATAGCGGTCGATGCTGGTACAATTGTTCATATTATCCAGGATCTTTAGGGCTACCTCAATGAGCCCGAGCATTGATTCAAGGATTTTGTGTAGGAACTCATGAACATATCTATGTCCATTGCGACATTCATTCCACGAGGTAGTTGGATCGAGGACGATCAATGTAATAGTGGTGGCGAGATATTGACACCCATATTTTTGGGTAAATATCACATGCGCACATAGATGATGTTGTGCGAACTCATTTTAGTTTTGTGCATGCCCAAGCAAATGCGCGATGATTGACAAGAAGTGTGCATCGGGTAAAATTTTGGTAATGCACATTGGGCCAAGTTTAGGGAAGCGTGCCATAAATCAAGTAGACACACATTGGAATCAAGAAAGGAATTATCTATAAATATCCTGAAATGATTATTGTTAGCATCAAAAGGGAATGTGGAGCAGACAGAAGATGAGATCGCAGGTTAGTATTGCCTCGATTCTGGAAAGGCTACATGGAATGTAGAGAGGTGATAGAAGCATGTGATATTGTTAGTCAAAAGAGCGAGTGGAGCATAAATGAAAGAGACAAATATATAGATATGAAAAGGATATAAAAGGAAGCAAGGGCGACAGAGAAAATGTTGAATTCCCTGGGTTACTGCTATTTTTCCATTGTCCAAGAGATACTCCAGTGGCTCGCTCTGAGCTTTTATAATATTGTAATGTATCTGGTTGTAAGTCTGAGTCTATCATATGTAAAAGGTATGGAAGGATGCATATGGCACAATGTATTGTAAATATGGGAATTGTCGAAGGGAATTTGAGACCCTATTGCTATTGATATATGATTTTCTTAATGTATGCTTGTGACTGATGGAATGAGGATGATAACAAACATGCATTGATTTTGAACTTATGATGTGTCAATTATGTGTCTAACTGAATGTGTTTCTTCCATTATGTTTTGTCATATGTTAAGTAAGATGCAATGGATGATATTATTGCAATCCCCAATGGATCTCTTTGTGTTTAGTTCTTTATCCCTGACATAATACCAGATGGTCTCTGTGATCCTCATAGCATCTCAGGTGAGACATTTTTTAGCCTTGGTTGAATATTGATATGTCGATGCTTTAGGGTTTTTGTTGGTCAAATCTAGACGAACCTTGGGTATTAACCCCCAAACATGAAGAAGGGCGTGCACAATTGTGAAATAATCCAATAGATCTTAAAGAAAAAGAGTTGGACCCTGACTCAGGATTTTATTTAGACCATGGAAAGTGAATAATATAGAATATTCATAGGAGCTTGAGGAGGGGGAGCACCTCTTCCATTCACAGATGTGGGTGTTGACCATGCCACACTCCCAACCATACACCATTGGTTGGTTGAGATAGGGACTATACCTTCACGTCAAATGATAATGTCGGCTGTCCTACAACATCAATCCCTTCAAAGATGAGGTATTGTGTGATGTTACCCCACTTGAAGTTTGTGATGTACTTTTAGGACAACCATATATGTGGAAACACCATGCTTGTTATGAGTCTCAACCTTGTAGTATCATTGTTACTCTAGGGGGTTAGCTCTGCATGATACCAGAGGTAGTTATGACTACTTCCATTTCATTGATCTCAGCAATCTTTCATACCACAAATATTTCCCACAAAGTAATCTTTCATACCACAAATATTTCCCTTTTCACGGTCCGGACAAAAGGTGAATCGAAGTTCCTTGCAACCACCACAACCTCGACCCAAGACCTTTCTATATAACAAAAGTGTGTTGACAATATTATAGAGGAGCACACAAATGTTTTTTCACCTATGGGGTTACCTCTGCACTACCAATTCAAGTATTCCATTGACTTAGTGGATGATGCTCACTTATCTAGTGGTCCAATATATATATGCTCCCTTCGAGAGAATGTGAGTCTTCCATATGTTCAACATAGCTATAATATATCCCTTCATAACTCTATTACACATGAACCTTCTTAGGTATGCTTGGGGTTCTATCCATTATCCCCCATTGATACATCTCTTCTCGCGGTGTCTTCACCTACATAGTCTTCTCACACTCAGACAAAGGAAGATCATGCAAATAGATTTGTTGAACAAATACAACACCTCAAACAATAGGTTCATGACATCCTTCAATAGGATAATTCCAAGTACAAGAAGGACAACTACTTCAACAAGGAAAGTGGCTCACCAAGGATCAGATTCAACAAACGTCTCCCCATATCCCAAGGGAAATTGATGCAATGGGGATCATTTCTTCCTAAGGGGGGAGGAATGATCTTGGTGGATCTTAGTGGCCATCCACCTTTTCCACTAAATCGATATTTTTGAATCTGTGGTTTTGATAAACCATGATATTCACCCTTTTGATGGGGAATGTAATTTAATGTCATCTCCATTTGTTAATTAAAACCATCATGTAATGATTTCATAGTGGTCTTATGTACATCCCTACATCATTAATGCACTAGATCCCATTAGAAATATGTAGTTAAGCATGCTTGGTCTAGAGTAGTATTGGGATGTGTGACCTCCTGGAAAGTCCTAGTGTTTTACATGCCTATGGAATTCTCTAAACTTAGACCAATTTATCCCACATTTATGATGGGAATTATTCTCCTCTCACTCTCTCATATATAATCAAGGTGAAAAAAATTCTTTGAGCATGGAATGGACTGTGATGTAATGCTTATTGTGAATGAGTGTAGCTGACATC
This sequence comes from Picea mariana, assembly GCA_032191745.1. Taxonomy (NCBI): domain Eukaryota; kingdom Viridiplantae; phylum Streptophyta; class Pinopsida; order Pinales; family Pinaceae; genus Picea; species Picea mariana. Next base: position 16,845 of record JASDQU011178953.1, on the reverse strand, counting down.
TCTTTTTCTTCAAAGATAAGCTACCACCATTCTAGCCTATTTATGATCTACAATATTACGTTATTCATTAATAGAAGTTGGGTTTCACAACATAATTACGTTATTCATTAATAGAAGTTGGGTTTCACAACATAATCAGGGTTCGTGTTGGCATCTACATGTCGAGCATGTTAATGAAAGCTCAAAAAAAAAATCCACACTTACACCAACTATAAGGGACTCTTCAATGATTTAATTTGAATCAATACTTTGAAAAGCTTCCAATAATTAAATATATTTTGGAAAAAAAAATTGAACTATAAGGGTGACCATTCCAATCATGTAAAAATCATTCAAAATGAAACAAATATTTAGGAGATGGCACATGTAGACGATAATTTCATGTGCAACATAGTTGTAAAAAGGAAAGAGGACTTGTAGTAACATTTGGGCTTATTTATGATTCATCATAAATTTGTTAGTGTAAACTAGAGTGTCTCACCCAATGGAAACTAATTAAATTAACCATCTCGACTTGTAATTACAATACACTTACAATGTTATATCTATAAATATCTCATATCAATTATTTTATTTATTCATAGTGAAAAATATTTATAAATATCTTATATAAATCTTATCAATTATTTTATTTATTATAAACCACAAATAAATGAATCAACAAAACATAATCCAAATATCAAATACATTAAAAAAAATAAAAATAATACTTCAAATGTTTATGGTTAGTCTACATCATACTATTCTTATAAATGTAATTTCAATTGATATCTTCATAAATA
>JASDQU011178951.1:13977-30004 GCA_032191745.1 Picea mariana | reverse complement strand
CATAAGGCTTCCCACTATTTTTATGAGGTTTTCAATGGCTTCCTGTCTATTTTCAAACTTTTCTTGTTAGGAGAAAATGCCCCCCTCTTATTTGAACAGGCAACTAATTTTTTGGACAAAAAGGGAACAATCCAACATTTGGATAATTACACTGTCATAAGAATTTTTGGCTCCAAGGAACAACCTGCTCTCCTTCCATGTCACATTACGGAAATAATTTTTATTGCAGAAGAAGCATGTCAATACAACTACTAGTTCCATCTGTTCCAAAGGAAGAAAAAAAAAACAGTTCATTCCTATGCCTTGGAAAATAGGGGAGTTCATGTTGAAAAAAATCAACAAATTTGACGATTTCGCAACACATTTGTAAATAAAAGGATTCGACCCCTATGATATTTTTAGACAACATTTACATTCACTTGGCCTTGGCTATTTTTTTGTAAATAAACACCTGCCCAAAAACAGAGACAGTCACGGGCCTTCCTCTGATGCCGACGACGTAGAGACAGTGCAAAGATGCACCAAATTGTCCACGCAATAGGGGAAATACCCCAGTGACAAGAGTGTTCAATCTTCAAATACCACTCAAAAAAGTATGACATCCCAAAGCATCGCTTGAACGACCCATCACAACAACAAAGAAACCCATAATTCTTCAAACGAAGGAGGAGATAATGACCCTCCTCACTCTAAAATTGATAGTTCTCACAAGCTTCCAGTGGAGAAGAAGAGAAAAAAATATGTGGGGTAGGCAGAAGACCCAGAAATTCAGACTGAGAACATGGAAATTGGCATTGATCTAGATGCCATGTTACCCTTCTTTGATCAGCCCGAGAATGCCATCCACCATAGCCATCCAATGGACATATCCGTTGCCCAAAATTTTGATGAAGATGAGTCCTTCGTGTTCCAGAGCGTTGTTTTTGATAATTGAAACAAAAAATTGATATTTCATAAAAAAAAATGTTAAAAATATCAAAGGCAAATCTTGTTCAGAGGTTGATGTTGCCAACATGCGGTTGTCCCAAATCTGTCAACTTCACACCATGACTGGAGAAGCGCTTCATGACTCCATTGAACGCATGGAGACCCACAATGCTAGACTGAAGGAATGAGTCATGGAATTGGAAGACACTTTCTTTCCTATGACATTGTATGTCGATCCTTTGGAAATAACCATGCTTGTCACCCCTGTACCCAATGTAAAAGCACCCTCCACCCTACTCGCATCCTGTAAAGGATATGTGGAAAACAATATCACAAAAAGAATGGAACTGGTTACCGAACCCTGGAAAATATCACAAACCATCGCTTCCCTTGGAACCAGAGCACATAGATTGCTCGAGATTTTGAAAGCTGAATTAAAAGATGAAGAAAATTTCTTCCTAAAAMTGATCATCCCTTTTGGTAAGATTGTCAACAATATGACAGAAACAAAAAGAAGAGAAGAAGATCTTCCAYCCAAAAACCAGATCGGCCAATTGAATGCATGTTGGAAAGAAAAAGTAAACAACYTRCRTCTCATTGTTCARTCATGTGAACAAGTCATATCRAAGAAAGAYAAATTATTCACAAAGYTRTCAAATATAGACTTAGYCRRGAAAACAAACGAMTTCCAAGAYCCCCTCTYAATCGCAAACTCCTTTYCCTTAACYAGAGAMGAGTTYGATAAACAGGTTGCTATGTTGAAGACCTTCTCTCTGGAAAARTTTTAYAGCATCCTTMAATTTGAWCAATCTCACGTCCATGACTGGCTAGTCAAATATGCAGTACAGAATGAGGAAATTCATCAGGCTCTCTCTAATATTTCTATCGACTTCCAGGAATTAGAAAATTATATTTTCAACATCAAGATCCAGAATGAGATCAACGTCACCACAATGAGAGTGTATATTGAAGAATGGGTCGAAAGGMAATTGAAATAGGCCGCCAACGAAAGACAAYAGGTAGTTTCCAGCATTCCATCAACCATGGAGAACATCCTTGAAACTGCAGTCGTTGTCGACATCAACGAAAGGGAAGCTGCAAGMAAATAGCCAAATCTCTCTTATGTACCCTCACTGTAAGTTTACTCATCCCATATTTCTTTGTTTCTCAACCTAGTTATTCCACTTTCTTAAATAAGCATGTATAGGCAAACACTTATACCTTTCTATTTATTTTCTTTTGCAGCTGTTGCACTCTATCTTCTTTCCACAATCCTGTTTGTTGTAAATATTTCTCTAATGGTTCGCGAGATCCCCAATCCCAGCCTACATGAAAAACGCATTGAAATTCTGGTTTATATGTAACACACTTTGTTTTTCTTGTATATTTCAACATTTGCAGTGATATGTAACCAACTTCTATTTTCTGACAGATTTCAAATAAAAATGCATCTGAATTTTTATATCCTAAAGACTCTACTCTTATCTTTCAGCACTCTCTATAATAAATGCATTTATGGAAAATGTTCACAAATAATTTTTATTTTTTTATATTTCTTATCTCCTATTAATTTTATGTCATCATATATTTTTATCTTTCACCAGTCCACATTGAAAATGCATTTAAATTTCCAAATTTAATTTTGCACTGTCAACAATTTTTTTACTTTCTTATATACTTTCAAAAAAATAAAATGTTTGCTATATACTTTCCAAAATTATATGGTGCTCGACCTGCCAACCGTCATTTACTTTTGCCCCATCTTTCAAAGTATGCACCTTGCACACAACATTTCCCTCATATACATTTTCCACCAAACACTTCGTTTCATTTACACTTCAACTGCATTTTTCAAAATTTGCTTTCTAACCTCCTTGGTACAAATACATATTTCGTATGTATAATTTATTTATTTATGATGAATTTCTATGTCCTAGTTTTAAAAATAACCAATTTGGTAATGCTAAATTTTTTGTGTCCAACAACCATTCAAACATTGATATTTTTTTATATTTTTTCAAGAAGAACTAATTCGGGAATACTATGTTCTGCACACAAACCACATGTATATCAACTTTCTAGCCACCTGTCTGTACTAGGTCACATTTACTCCCATACCAACCTGGCAGGGACTACGCTGCCATGCAACACTTTTTTTTCATAGTTATTGTTTCTTTTTCGCAATTGGATGACATTGGATGACATTGGCTATCAATATAGCACATCGTGTAAATACAAGAGATGAAAATTATTCAAGGATTCCATTTAGCTTAGGTCACATCAAATTTTAATATGGTTGGATGTTTTTGAGTGTCTCCCATTTTACCGAAGAAAATTCTCCAAATCCAATCACTAGTAATTTGACAAATCCACAATTAATAACATCGATTGAAAAAAACTTATTATTATTATTTTATTGAAAAAATTGTTATAAAAAAAACACAATTTTCACTCTCAAATTAGTTGTAAAATTATAATTTTATTCAAATTTATGTAAAAAATAAAACAATTTTGAATTTATTATTCAAAACTTTGCAGGTCTCCCAAGTTGTGAAATTATATTTTTATTTGAAAAGTAGAAACAATTTTAAATATGTATAAAATTAATACAATCTTCAATTTATTATTAGTTGTGAAATTTTAATTTTATTCAAATTTTATGGAAAAAGTTCAAACAATTTGGAATTTCTCATCCGTTTGTGTGTCTCTTAGCAGGTGAAATTATAATTTTATTCACGGTTTTCTAAATTAGGACAAAGACTCAACATTTCCCCTTTTTTTAGTTTGATTTAAAAAAGTCTTTTTAAATGAAATTAGATGTATCATTTATGTTACAAAAAAGTTTGTCTAGTAAACTTGTTTAAATGATATGCATCATACATTAAAAGTTATATGTACCATGCACTACTTCAATGATTTTTAGTGTATTTTTTTCATTATGTCTAGTGGTGGTGGTGTTAGTCCCATGGTGTTAGTGTGGTATCCAACCGATCCAAAATAATGATCGGCACTAATCATTAACTTAGTGCATAGTGCATAATTTTGTCCACATTTCTAATTTTCATAAAGCTTTGCAAATGCTTTTTCCACCAACTCATAAAAGGGCACAAAATTTGGATAAATTTGTAATTGATTTGAATTGTACATCTTGTGAAGCTCGTGAGAAATGTACACCACTCGTACGATCGATGCAAAATTGAATGGTGATGGGAATCCATTTCGCCTTTGGAACGTGAGTCCTTAATCCAAAATTATCATTTACAAAAGACGCCAATATATGTTTTGAAAGTCAATATACATTATGCATATTGAGTAATGTTGTTTGTGATTTGGAGTGTATGCAGTGTAATGTTGTGAACATGTTATCACTTGGTTGAGCTTGTTATCATCTTGTTGAGCCCAAATAAATTACATGGTTAATTAAATTTTAAACCAAGTCTTTCCTTTATAGTTTTCACATACTCAAGGGTTCCTTCACACTTAGCCAAAATTCCCTTAACCTTTTTTTTCCTTTGGAACCATTTGTGAATGCTTAAAACCCTATCCTTTTCTTTCTTGTTCAAATTCACCCTAAGTAACAAATCAATCCCAATTTCTAAATCGGGACCTACTTTACATCTTCAACTAATTCCTAAATCAAGCCCTCCTTCACCTATTTGAAATATTGTCTTGGCCCATTTTCAAGATCATGCATGATTCCTAAACCAAGCCCTCCTTCACCTAATCAAACTGTTTCCTTAGCTCAATTTCAATATTGGATCCGATTCCTCAAGTCTGCCCCTTCTCCCTTGTTTGATCTGTTTCCTTGGCTTGATTTCAATATCTAGCTCAATTCTTTAAATGATCCCTTTATAACTCATTTGATGTGTTTCCTTGGCATGATTTCAAAGATCGAGCCTAATTCCTTAAATTGATCCCCTTCTCACCTATTTGAAGTGTTTCCTTGGCTCGATTTCAAAGATCAAGTTCGATTCCTCAAATTGGGCCCCTTCTCACTATTCAAATTGTTTCCTTCACCTAATTTAAAATATCAAGCTAAATTCCTCAAATCATGCCCCTTCTTACCTATTCGAGCAAATTCCTTAGCCCAATTTCAATGATCACACATGATTTTAAAATGGACCCTCCATCACCTAAGTTTGAATGTGTTTGAATGCATCTAGATTTAAAGGTAAATCAAGGTCCATACGCCAAAGAAAAATGTGGCTCTGTGAAGAGAAGATGCCTAGCAAGGAATCTCCATGTGGGTAGCATAATTGTATTGATTTGGAACTTGCATGTGTGGCCCTAATTTTGTTGGATTAAGAAAGAGTGGTGGCCCCAAAGTAAAATTTAACAAAGTGTTCAATTAGCCCACATGATTGAAGGATTAAGATAGAGTGGTGGCCTCAAAGCTCAAGTTAGCAAAGAGTTTGGTTTTTATCCAATAGGAAATCAAAGTTTCTCATTTATTTCCCCAAAGATGCTTACCTAACCAAATATTGGGTGTATTTTCCCCCAACAACATATAAGTAAGAGAGATTTCTATTTTTAGAGGAGGTATTTTCATAAGAGAGTCTAATTTTTCAATATCCAAATAAGGGTTAAACAAAGGCAAAGGCCATCATAAATTGAATATCTACCTAGAGTATCACAGTTTTGTAAAAGAAAATAACATCCTCCCCCTTCCACTTCTCATCTATTTTATTCTCATTTTCACTGTAATCATTTTCTAAGTAACAAGCTTTGTAGAGAGAAACAAGAAGGCCTAGGATAGTGATTATGTAATCTGAATGCTTGGTGCAACTTTTTTTCTAAATAAATTGGTTATTTCAAGCCTGAGATTCTATAGTCCCCAACACTGGAATTTTTATTTGATAGGTAAACTATTGGTTTTATTATGAAATCAAGACCGAGGTTGTTTCCACTAGTCAATAATAAATTATAGCAAGCTATATTGTTTTTTCCTCTCCATATTTTTCTTACATAATGTTGAATAAACTATGGATCTATGTTTGTCTTGCCAATTGGTTTTTTGTATGATAAATATGTGCTAGGAAAGTAGTTTTCCTCCTGTGCTCATATTTGTTCTCTTTTCTATGTTAATTTCTAATCCAAACTAGATTATGGTTCCCATGTTCAGAAGATCATTCCTATGGCTAAATCCTATTAAACCCCCTTGTTGGTTGGCCCTTTTTTGAATTACCTACAATATAATTCAACACATTACCACTAATTCTAAATCAATAGAAAATATTGACTCCATGCACTATTTTTATCTATTATCAATCCAATTTGACTTTCATTGATTTAATACGTTGTCCTTGGGTGACAGATAAGGACCCTTTCTATAGGAAATATTGAGGGTAACCTTTCTCTCGACGACGAACTAGCTTGAAGGCATAGAGTAGTGTAGGAAGGTGCATCATGCACACTATGCCCTGGCATTTGGTACGTTTATGAGAGAAAGGGGACAAATTGGGGGACAAAAGAACTAATTCTAGGTTGTTTTCTACATTTTCTTCAACTGGTTATGTGCCTTCCCAGTTTTGTTAGATTTGTTTAGGGAATATTGAATATTTCATAATAATTTGCTTGCATTCCATTAATTTCACTTAAAATATCCTAAACGGTGGATCAAGCCATAAGCAATAAACCCCCAAAACTAGTAATGGCTACCAGACTAAAATCTAGATGGGTTCTCTGGGTTCTCTACACCAAAGAGGATAAAGTCTTATTGGGACTTTCTCTAGAGGAGAAATCTTGTTGTTGTCCATGGTAATTTCCCCCCATCAATAGAAATGGTGCTAGAGAGAGGGTCATCATTGGAAAACTACCCTTGAGCATAATGACATTTACATTTATTTTTATGGCTCTACCTCTAATTCCTGTATGGGAGTCCAACATAGCATTGAGTCTCTAGGGACCTTGTTGGCTCGCTACAAATAGAAATAACAAGTAACTCCAAGCCTTGAGAATGATAAAAAGAGAATGAATATCAATTCCACTTTTAGGGGGCAATCGCTTTTAACCTTAAATTTACAATAAGTCGTGATGGTCCACAAAATTATATCTCCTTGGTATATATAGGAGACAAAGGCTACAATTACAAATAGAACCTCAGTTGACCATTAATAACAACAATAATATGCCCATAGGGGTGTAGACCGACTGGAAAGTGCCGTGTAAATGGAAAGAAATATGTAAAAAGAGGTCTCAAGGTTGATTCTCACCCCGATTTACTCGAAGGGCGTGCTTGCAGGTTTTGCGTTCCTCCCTAGGGGTTATAAGGCAACCAACATGATTCGAACTCATGTCACGCGAGTATGATACTTCCCCTATGTCATGTGAGTACGATATTGTTGTTGTTACCGATTCGCCTAGTTACAAAAAAAAAATAACAACAATAATATAACAATATCAATAAAATGACCCAAAACATAATGGCTTAACAATGTATAGAGTGAATCTTAGTTACAAATAAAAAATAAAAATAACTTCTAAACTATAAATAATTCTATTAGTTCACGTATGTGATGAGATACTTAAATTCAATCAATAAGCTCTGCAATATCTTCTTTCCTTGAGTACTTGTACTTGAATCAAAGATAATATTCTATTCCAATCTGGTCCGAACAATGAGTGGATGCCATGTAATAAAAACTAAAGTTCGAATGATTTCCCAGCCAGTTCAATAAGGCATTTTCTAAACGTTCACGCTTTCACATTTTTAGGTTTTGATATTTTTTTGTTCATTTTGTTTTGGATTTTGCTAATTTTTTTTTGGATTTTTACCTGAAATGCTGTCAGAAATTGTTGACTTGGTTGTTGGATTTGTAGATTTGAGTGATTAAATTTTTATAATCTGAGTTCCGATTTTTTTCTGGAGATATTTTTTTGAGATTTTTCCCTGAAATAAGATGAGAAATTGTTGAATCTATAGATGAGTTTTTTAACACACTGAATCTATTAATACATTCAGAGATGCAATTTAAACAAAAAAAATATGCAATTTCATTCAAATTTATATCGTCTTATTTCCACATTATTCTTAACACGTCATAACAAGACGATAATAGCATACATGTTTTCTTAACACGTCATAACACAAAACGAAAACTGATCAGCATTTACGACACCCAGGCTTACCACGCTCCCATAGCACCGTTCCATTCAGATGAGGAAAGGCGTCCCATAAAAAAAATTGTAATGGTAAAAAAATGGAATTAGGTATAATTATAAATGGCCATGTGGTAAGAAGTTGTTTACCCAATAAGTCCCACACACTAGTAAAGAATTGGAAAGTGATGACACCAACACCTAGGAATGGTTAAAAAACACAGTTAAAAACTTAAACTCATTCCATTTACAATAAAAAAAACTTAGGAGGAATAAATAAATCATTCAAGCTTGATGGTTATAAATGGTAAGTAATTTTATTCAAATGAACATCAATAGACTTTTCTGTTCATATTCTAACTAATTCCAATTATCTATTTCCAGTGATTATTAGGTTATCTGTATGATTCCAATGATTATTAGGTTGCCCGCAATTGAAGGATTTCTTCCAACTAGGTTTACAGAATTAATATGAGAGTCCATTTTACCATTTAACACACTTCTATTATTTGTGAAAGCCTCAATGGCGTGTGGAAACTGGATATTTTTCCCTAAATTGAGTTTTCTTAGCATGTAAAAAAAATACTATTATTTGTGAAAGTAATATTCACCATAAGAGGACGTGAATAGTGAGAAAACCCTAGCGCTCTACAACGCCTCCTCTGCAAATCGCCACATGCACTGACTCACCACCTGTCGAGCTTGTCACCTTCACCTCACAGGTACGATCATACACTATATCCTGAGAAGACGTGATGAGTCCGGAAGGGGGGAAAACCCCCTCGTACAGTAACATTACTTCCAATGATAGAGCCGGGACGAGGGCCAAACGACCTACCTTTGAGCCGTCGTCACATCTGCAAGAGAAGATCCTCTCCAAATAACAAGGACTCAAGAATGAAATGGATGTGGAAGCAAGATTGTCCCATCCAAAAGCACCTCATGGATGAGAACCAGGTAAATGAATTCCACAATCGGACAAACCACCTCACTATCTCATTAGTTCGAACAGGGTTAGTGAGCACACCCAGTTCATGAGAGAACATGCCCTAATTAGTAAGTTCCTTGGAATCTTTTCCTCTGAGCATGACCTAATTCGGTGGATCAAGCACTGGTGGAACCCCAAAGGTGACTATGAGGTTCAACTAAGCTCCAAAGGATTTTTCACGATCATTCTCTACAACCTCGAAGACAAGGACAGAATCTTCGATAATGGGCCATATTTCTACAACTCAGCTGGGCTATACCTGAGGTTATGTACATACCACTTTAGCCTAGAAAATGAGGACTTCACTATGGCGTCAGTATGGATCAGACTATACTCTCTGCCCCAAGAATTCTAGTTGGAATAAATACTCATGGGAATAGGGAATACAATGGGGAGATATGTCAAATCATTAGAAGCCACAAAGCAGAGAAAATACACCTCCTATGCATGAATATGTGTCTACATGGACATCTCAAGATCTCTACCTAGATATTTTACTATGGAATACCAAGATGAGGATTGGAGCCAAACTATCGACTATGAACACATACCCTTTCGCTGCAGAAAATGCCATGAGCATGGTCACCTCTTCAGAGATTGCAGCCTGAATGCCCAAGGTCCCAACGTGGGAGAAGCTAAGAAAAAATATGGATTCACCATAGTTACAGGCCGAAATAAAAACCCTCCAAGGAAACAGAATTCTGGCACAACTCCAAATATCTCCACCAAAACTCTTATGACATCTTGAATCAGTTACCGGAAGATGAGGAGATCCAAGACCCGCACAAAGAAAAATCGCAAGAGAAAGGAAAAATCCAAGCCGACCCTTCCCCCAAACAAACCCAAGAAACCACCCCAGCAGAAATACTTGGGATCAATGGGGACACCCAGATGCAGCTGAATGATCAAGATCTAGAGGACATAGATCTGGAAAAACTTGAAGAAGCACTCAATCGCAAGGATCTGCAAAACATTCTAGTAGAACAACTCCGCAAAGTCCACAAATTCTTCATTGACTCCACCGCCGGATCCACAGCCCGGCTAGGCATAGCCACAGATCCAAGCACAGACTCAAAACGTGCGCCACGGGAAAACAAAAGAAGGGGACGCAAATTGGCCCAACAACTAATCAAAGAAGCATGTAACGTCCTACTCAATTCAAGACAGATATAAAGGCTCTCAGATGGATACCTCCACCCACCTCTACATTCATAATGATGAACATAATCACCTGGAACATCAGAGGACTTAACAATAGATCCAAACAATGGATCCTCTAAGATTGCATCGAGGTAGAAAACCCAGATATCCTCCTGCTTCAGGAAACTAAATGTGTAGGAACAGAAGCCGAAACCATCTTTCACCGAAGATGGTGTGGATGCGACTTCATTTACTTTGATTCTGCGGGTGCTTCAGGGGGACTAGCCATTCTATGGAACCCTAATACTATCACATTGAGTTGACCCTTCTCCACCATAGGCATGCTCACGGTGCACTTCATGGTCATAGGGTAAAACAAGGATTAATCACTAATGTTTATGGACCACAAAGCTCACACGATAAAGAAAGCTTCCTGAAAAGAATAGACCACATCAAACCTCTTTTGGATGCGCCCAACTAGGTCCTGGGGGGAGACTTCAATATGATCCTGATGCTGGAAGAGAAAACTGGAGGAACCAAGCACCTGGAGCAAGACAATGGTAAGTTCAAATCACTTATTGACCAGCTAAACCTAGTAGATATTGAAACTTGAAATGGCATGTTTAGTTGGTCCAATCGCAAACCGGGACACCAACAAGTGGCTTGCTATCTAGATCGCTTCCTTATAACAGAAGCCCTCCTAGAGGAGGATACTTCCATGGAAGCTAATATCCTACCAAAAATGGGATCGGATCATTGACCCATTTCTTTATTTCTGGATACAAGGGATACTCCCAATCTCAAACCCTTCTGCTTTGAGAAATTTTGTCTCTCCCACCCCGACTTCCCTTAGCTCGCAAAGTCCTAGTGGGCTAAGGCAGCAATAGATCATGGGACCTGCATGTATAGATTTCAGCAACGTCTTAAAAACTTCAAACAACATATGAAGTTGTGGAACAAAACTACCTTTGGAAACATATTCCAATGCATGCAGGAAATTGAACATAGACTAGAAGACCTGCAATGAACTTTCATTTCGGGATACAGGTCCCCAGACCTCATGAAGGAAGAGGAGGAACTCCGAGCAGAACTAGACGACTGGAAAAAGCAAGAAAAAATTTTGTGGTGCCAGAAATCCAGAGTTCAATGGCTCAAAGAGGGCGAGAGGAACACTAAGTTCTTCCATCGCCCAGTGGTACACTGGAGATACATCAACAGGATAACCCAGCTGGAGGACACTCAAGGAAATCTTATAAGAGAACACAACCTTATTGTCGGGGAACTAAACTCCTACTACAAAGAGCTTCTCACATAAACTAATGAGAAAATGGAAGATGCCTTACATAAAATAACCAAGAACATACCCACGCTGGTTACTCAAGAACATAATGAGGCCCTAATGAGACCTATTACCTAAGAAGAGGTGGACTATGCAGTCAAGGAAATGCCCTCAGGAAAATCGCTAGGTCCCGATGGCTTCACCACAGATTTCTTCCATCATTGTTGGGACTTAATAAGGGAAGAAGTCTGGTAGGTAGTGGAGGAATCTCGAACCTCAGGACAGGTACTCTCAGACGTCAATGCCACCTTTCTCACCCTCATCCTGAAATAATAAAGAGTCACTCACCCAAAGCAGTACGGGCCAATTTCCCTTTGTAACGTTATCTACAAAATCATCACCAAGGTTATAGCAACTCACTTAAATCCAATCCTCCCCTTTGTCATCTCCAAAGAAAAAACTAGCTATGTGAAAGGGCGACAGATCATGGACAACGTCATCCTTTCTCACGAGGTGATCCACTCACTAAAGACAACCAAAATCCCAGGTATGCTCATTAAACTCGACCTTTCAAAAACTTTCGACAAACTAAGTTGGCAGTACCTTCGCTCCATGCTCGAATCCTTTGGTTTTGATAAACTTTGTGTGAACTAGATCCTCAAGCTCACTTCTTTGGCCTTCTTCTCAATAATGGTTAATGGAGTCCCATCACAACCCTTCTCCCCCACCATAGGCATCCGACAAGCATACCCTCTCTCTCCCTTCCTGTTTGTCCTCATGGCGGAAGGACTAGGTCGATACATCAAGGCGGGGATTTTGGATGGTTCCCTTCTTGGCCTACCCCTTCACAATCTCTAGCCTGTACCCTCACACAACCAGTTTGCAGATGAAACCTTGCTTATGAACACCCCCACGGTGAGTGAAGCCAACAAGCTCCACTCTATTCTCTCTGATTTTACGGAAGCTTCAGGCATGGCTCTCAACTTGGGAAAATCTAAGATCTACTTCTTCAACACACCAATTGCTGTCCGAAATCACATCTCCCAACTCCTTGGCATTCCCAAGATCTCCCTTCCATCCAACTATCTTTCCATCCCCCTCACGGGAGAGCCAATGCACTCTATTTCTTTGGATAGCCTCCTCCTTTCCATCTCTCACAGGCTAAACAACTGGACCTTCAGACCTCTAAACATTGTGGCTCACCTAGTTCTTCTTAAGTAAGTCTTGCAAGCCCTACCCACCTACCTATTTACTACCTTGGCAGCACCTAAATCGATCATCAGACCAATCAGGGGCCTCCAACGAAATTTTTTATGGCATGGACATCAACCTAACAAAAAATGGGCCTTGGTAAGCTGGGAGAAGCTTTACAAGCCCAAAAATCTAGGCAGCCTAGGCTTTCGTGACCCTGGAAAGTTAAATCAAGTCATGGGAGAAAAAATGTGGTGGTGATGGCTCAAGCATCCCATAGAACTATGGGTGCAAATATGGAAATAGGAGTATGCCCCGACCACCCATCCTGATCAGCTAATCCGACTGAATGACCCGATCCAGGGCTCCAACATCTGGAATACGGCCTGGCATAATTGTCTTCTAGTCCAAAAGCATGCCTTCTGGGAAATCAGGAACGGGGAAAGAACTCTATTCTGGCAGGACTCTTGGCAACAACAAACACCCCTAATCAATCTGGAAGAGATTATCCCCCTCAGGAAAGCACTACAACAGGAATCTTTCCTACGGGTCAAATATCTTTGGAGAATAATGGACAGGGACACAACTTGGTGGCAATGGAGATCAGAAAATCGGGAACTTCAGCTCTCTGGAGAAGTGGACCTCCAGGCCTGGCAGGCTTGTGCAAGACACAGGAAAACCCCAATCCGAGAAGGTTCATACATTCTTATGTAGGGTTACTCTACAATAGGAAACTTCTCAATCAAAGAAGCCTATCACCTATAGGGGAACAACCAGCAACACACTAAGGAGTGCATATGGAGCAGAATTTGGAATTCTTCCCTCTGGCCCAAAGTTTCAATTTTTCTCTGGCTCACAATACAAAATTGCATCCTCACCTGGGATAACCTCAAAAAAAGGGGCTTCATAGGCCCTTCAATATGCACCCTTTTCCAACAACAAGAGGATTTAATGGAACACCTCCTCAACAGTTGTCCCTACAGCCAATGGATTTGGGACCAAGTATCCCAAACAATGAGTTGCTTGAGACATAACAGGAACAATATCCTGGATACCTTAGAGAACTAGGACTCGATCTCTTTTCACAACAGAATCCTTGAGGGAATTTGGCAACTTCTCTCGAGTTTCACCCTCTGGCAGATATGGAAGGAAAGAAACAAAAGAATATTCCACTCAAAAGATTCCCCTCCGGCCTTCGTATGGGAGCAAAGAGTGAAGTTCATATGTGAAACAATCAAGAGCAAGTCATGGACCCCAAGCGACTTCGATATGCAATAAAGAGGAGAAATGCATCCTACAAAATTGGAACCTCAACATGCACAATCAGGCAACCATGATACATTCAGACAACCTCCTTGCAACCTAAGAATCTGGTCCCCACCTCCAATGGGCTTCATAAATATTAACTTCGATGGTTCCTCAAAAGGTAACCCGAGACCAGTGGGATATGGGGCAATTCTCAAAAACTCAAATGGTGAGATCCTTCACCTTGTAGTAGGCTTCCTGGGTGAAAATACAAACAATGCAATTGAGATTCTAAGCCTTCTAAAAGGCATCAAGGTAGAAATTGACAATCAATATTAGAGAATCATCGCAGAGGGGGACCCTCATATCATCATTCAAATCATAACCATAATTCTCCATGGAGAACGTCCTTCAGAAATATCGCCCAGTTGGCGCCTTTAAGGATTATTGGAAGACTTTGGATTGCTACTCTGTCCCAACCTCACCATTATCCCCTCTCATGTAAAAAGGGATGCCAACAAAGTCACAGACTGTCTAGCAAATGAAGGTGTCAACACCGAGATTGAGAAAATTCATTGGAAGGCTCAAACTTCTGGCTGCCCTGATCTCTCGAAGCGTTTCCAATACCTCGCCAACAAAGTTTTACTACCCCCAGATGGGGTGCCACGTAGACCACCAGAGACACATGGAGTGGAGCCAGACCTGGCCATAAATGAGGTCGACCGACTCCCATCCCCTCAGTATTAAGGATGGGATTTGGCTCTAGCTACCGCCCACCTGATAGAGGACTCAACCCTCGCGCGAGAAGTCCAGTTATGGAGCTCACCTATGAGGAGTAATTAATGGTATTGAACATCCTATCGGCCCTCTTTCTCTTAACGCGCCCGAGACATGTCTTCATCCATTTTCGTCTCATTTTGCATCAACTCTGCAACTAGAAGCCTCAGAGCAGTGACCCTTATGCCCTCTACACAAAATTTACCTATTTCTTCACCTCGATGCCCCACGAGCGAGGGAAGCCATGCCGTGGCTCAGCTTGGTACGCCTTTGCTGCCCGACGGAGGCGGATGCAAAGAATGGAAAGATCACTCTCCATTGCTCAGACCCAAATCCTGCATAGAAGGATTGAGCTCAAAGCGCCTCCCAAGTCGTCGGTTGCAGAAGCTATCGTGGATCAACCAATGGCATACGTTGAAGAAGTATCCCGGAGGAGCCAATTCAGGACCCTCCGCAACATCTCCTCTTCATGGTGCCTGACAATTGGGTGCCACCAAGTGACTTTCGAGTGGAAGCCTCCATGCCTGTCACCAAGAAACAACATGACTGTGAGAATGGGATGATATAGGAAGAATTATCCACCTGCTTCATTGAGGAGGATATACTAGAAGAAACAGCCTCTCAGACGACAGACCTAGAAGCTGGAGCCACCTTGGATGAAAGCGAACGAAGTGAGGGAGCTGGTAGGGAAGAAGACCTGAAGCGCCTTGGAGAAGCAACTTCAAGTGAGCCAATTGAAATGCATCAAGGAGAAACAACAAGGGAGGGTGGCACAGTCTTCATGCCACCTCCCATTTCTGCCATGCAAAATCAATGGCGTGTCCCGCAACCTCTCCTCCACCCGGACCTCCTTGATTTTCTTTTTCATCTACGGAGCCAGATGGTGAACCATGTCCACTGTGGCACCCTCATGGGATAGCATTTGGACATGCTCTTTGACGCCTTCTCCAATGCGCCACCAGGACGGAGATGCCCAACTTCCTTGCAGTTTTTTGTCATTACAGCTAAGGAACATGCTCAGGATATGGATGCCACCTCAGATGCCACCTAGTAACTACCATGGTCTTTCTTAAAATTCTAGTCTCAATTTTGCAGTTTTGTGTATGATTCTAGTTAATCTTCGTACGACAATAGTCATAGTTAAGACATGAAACTCCATCAGTCCTAGTTTCCTACAGGCAGCACTGTTGGTAAACTAGTCTATTTTGGACAAGGGCTGACACCGTTTTGGTTTCCTCTTAGGCAGCGGAATAGATGGCAGTCCAAGAACAATTGTATTTCTGCCAATTAATATAGCAAGAACTTCCCTCTTTTTAATATATATATATATATATATATATATATATATATATATATATATATATATATATATATATATATAT
>JASDQU011178950.1:2351-15605 GCA_032191745.1 Picea mariana | reverse complement strand
TTGAATATCTATTTTGTGAAAGGTTATTTGGGCAGGTATTATTGATAGAGAAAAGTGCGGCAGAAAAGTGTGACAAAAAAATCATGGCAGGAAAAGTGTGACAGAAAAATCGTGACAGAAAAATCATTGCAGAAAAAGTGCGGCAGAAAAATCGCGGCAGAAAAAGTGTGACGGAAAAATCGTGACAGAAAAACTGCGGCAAAAAAAATCGTGGTAGAAAAAGTGCGGCAGAAAAATCATGGCAGAAAAAGTGTGGTAGAAAAATCGCGGCAGCAACATGGTTGGGGTCTATTTATGAGAGATATGGCACATCTTATTTGGGGTATGTTTTGCGAGATAGGGTTTAGCTATTGAGATGGCCACATTGGATGTTCATTATTGCTGCATATATTAGATTTGTTGAGGGATACAGTTGGTATTTTGTTGTTGGTATTTGGCATATGGGTATTGGTCTTTTGGTTGTGATGTGTTGCTGAAGTTGTTGGTTTAGCTTGAGGCTACATAATAGTGAGGTTGTGGAACATGGTTTGATGTAAGGGTTTATGGTATTTGGTTTATGGATAGAGTGATGAATCATTAGATAAATTTTGATGGTTATATTGGTGTATGCCTTTGGTAGATGGTTGAGGTACATGTTGGGTACATGGTTGAGACAAGTAGTTGATGAGTTGACACATACATGAGGTGTATAGTTGATGATGTTGGTACATCTTGATGATTCATAGTTGATGTGCAGTTGATGCATGATTGGTACATCCTTGGTGCATGGTTGATGCACTTGTTGATGGTACAAGTTGAGGTACAGGTTGATGCAAGGTTGATTGATACAGGTTGTTACAGGTTATTGGTATAGGTTGACAGTGATAGGTTGATAGTGGCAGTGGTTGACAATTATATGTTGTCTACATTTGGTACTTATACGTCAGGGCGGTTGGACGGGGCAAGGATAGGTGGTTGTAGCCACCTTCCGGTTGTAGCCAGAGAACATAGGGGGTTGTAGCCTCCCTCTGGTTGTAGCCAAAGAATTGGGGAGTTGGAGCCTCCTTCAGGTTGTAACCTGAGAAACTAGAGGGTTGGAGCCTCCTTCCAGTTGCAACTGGAAAACAAAGGAAGTTGGTGCTTCCAATGAATGTAAATCTTAAAGACATGTACGAAAAAATATTATGTGGTTTTATCCCGCTTTGGGTTTCCACGTAAAATAGTGGTGTACTGTGTATGTGTATGATTTCTCATTTGTTCATTGTTTATTTACTTTGCAACTATTGGATGATAATGCTACATTGATATAATACTTGCATTATGTGGTTGAAAAGGATTGAATTTCTCTATTACTGATTCACCCCCCCTCTCAGTAATCCAACAGGTTTGGTGATAATATATCTATTGATATTGGGGGAAATATAAAATAAGGAACATAATTTTTTAGTTGAAATATGATAAGAAATTTATGAGATAAATATTAAAAATAAATTTTGATACAAATTAAAATCAAGATAAATTAACCTTTTAAATCCAAATGAGAGAATTAAGACAAATGATATTTAATGAATTAAAAACTTTTGGGAATAAATAAATAGAGGAGGAAGAAATTAAAAGAGAAATATACAATATTTTATGATAAAGAATCAAATTTAGTTGACCTTTAAATCTAAAGGCAAAATAAAATGATAATAAAAAATAAGATAATTATATTGAATTAAAGTTGTGAGACTTACAAGTAAGCACGACAATAACCTTAAGAGGACATGGATAGAGGAAATAAAGAGATTAATAGAAGATGAAAGGGCCTAATGAGCAAGATGATGGATCATGGGTTTCTAGGACTGAGTCAGTTTATACTCATTTTTTCGATTAAAATTATTGCGGTGTTTTCAATTTCTAGTGTTTCTTGAATGATACAAGAGATGTGGAAGTGATATAGATTATATTAAAAACAAAATGATATGAAAACAAAAATATAGTAGATAACACAAAATACAGTGAAACCCAACTTCTATTAATGAATAAAATAACAAAATATTGTAGTATACAAATTCACTAGAATGGTGGTAGCTTATCTCTGAAGAGAAAGAGATGTCAGCGACACTCATTCACAAAAATATGATTACAAAGAGGAAAAAAATGGCCTTTTATCTTGAATCCTAAAAAAAAGAGGAAAAAACCCTAAACATCAAAACTCCAACTCTAGAAGATGTAACGCCAAAGGTATTGCAGGCCCCAAGGTGGTTAGTTGATACGTTAACTTCTTGAGGGTGCAATTTTTGCATACAATCTCCATTTGGGGAAAATGATAGCTCGTTGGAAAGAACTATCCAAAGATTACAACTTTTGGCTGGGGCTATAGAATGCCATGGAAAACCCTAGCCCCCCGAATTTCCAAAAACACCATTTAGGGCGTCAAAATGGCCCTGGAAGTTTGGGGCCCAAAAAATCGTAGAAAAGTTTCCAATAAGATATAAAATTGTTGAGTCAGTGGAAGAGGTGGGTGGCCAATGATATCCCCCTTAATCATTCCTCCTCCCTTGTGAAGAAATCATCTCCCTTGTATCAAGTTCCCTCATTAGATGGGGAACTTTTGTTGATTTTGGCTCCTGGTGAGCCATTTTCTTGGTGAAGAAGTTTCCTTGCTGTTGCACCTCTTTCGTCATCTTAGTGAGCAAAATAAAGGTGCTTGCAAGCTCAGCTGGGTTTGCTAAGAAGGACAGCTGCAAGGAAAAGGGTTAGAAAAAGAAATATAAAATAACAACTAAGAAATAAACTAAGAAATAAAACAACAACTAAATTTATAAACATAGGGACATAAGGACAAACAAAACAATGAGACCCATGTCACCAATGATAAGGCTGATATTAGTGAAAGAAAACATCGAGAAGCAAGGGGACTATGAGTCCCTTCTTCCTCCAAGGGAGGGCTCTTGGACCCCCACAAATAAGCTCTTCTTACAACTTTGAAAAATAAAATGAAAATGGAGAAAGAATTCTTTGCTAATCCACTCAAGGGGTGAGATGGATTGCCCAAAGCAATGATGAAAGTATACTCTTGGAAAGGATAGAAGAGTCCTCAAGAGAATAATGGCAGCATAACTTTGCTATGAAATTCCTTGAAAAATGAAATGTATCCATGGCCTTGTTATAACATGCCTTTGAGCTATTCTTCAACTAGTTTGTGGTGTGTAAAGAGGCTAATTAGGGCATTTCTAGGTCTTTGACCAACCATCCAATCGAATCCAGTCCAGATTTGAGTGTCAAATCAACTTGGAAGCTTAAACAGAAGTGGGTGGGAAGACGAACACTCTCATAAATGCGACTTTTCTCAGGTGTGCAGCTTTTTGCGACAACAGTCGTGCATCGTGTGCATGTGCGTGAATCTTGCATTTATGTTTCGCGCATGTGCGCACGCACCCAGTGTCTTCATAGAGCCCTTAAATTTTTTACTATTTTGTATAGTTTTTGACCCTTTGTGAATGATTTTGTGTTAATTTAGGTCCATGGATGTCCTCATAACTGTTTGACGATGCTGAATTCTTGCAACCATTTGCGGACGAAATTTCATTGATAACAGATGCTCCCTGATGGATGAGGTTAGGATCATACATATAGTCGAAACAAATCAATGTTTCTTCTACTGAGAATGTTTTTGTAAGAGAGATCAATAGTGGGATTGTCCAGATCTATCCGTTGGAGGAAAAAGGAACTGGTAGAACCCAACCTTCCATGAGGTGTGTAAAAAATAAACAGTGTACAAATGAGGTGGGCATGCCCCATGCTCGTGTCATGTAACTCAAAAAGAGGAATGAAGTGTTGATGTAGACAACTGCAGTGCCCTCGGGGGCGGTCAAAATAAAGGCACAATACAATTTTGTAGAGGAACATACTCTGAATAGTAGGTAGTGACATCTGTAAGAAGTATCACAGATTCTGTAGGCATTGATAGCCTAGCCAAGTTTAGAGGTCTTTGGCAAGTACAAAAACTAACTGCAATAGTCGCAAATTAAGACCCATCGTAACATGGAAAGTGTTGATGTCGAATTTTATGGGGGTAAATGATAGCAGGGAGCAATTTGTGGTTATCCCTGTGCCTTTCGAGATCTCTCATTGGATGGGTAATGAGAATCAAGATATTGTCGCCCTTCTGGAAAACTGTGTTAATGTCGACAAAAAGGGGGACGTGAATCCCAGAAGAAAATGGCTTTGTGAAATATACTAGGTGAGGTTAGGAAGTGGAGGAGGTACATGGACGAATTCAAGATGTAGGAAGAATCAAGATTGCCCTTGGTTGGAGTGTATGTGAGATAAAAGTGGCCACAACCATTCAACGAGGTCGAGTGTCAGGGGGACAACAAGACAGGGGATAAGTTGTGCCAGAGGTAGAACAAAGTGAATAAACTCAGAGGGCAGAGCTAAGTGGCATGTGGGGTACTCTGAAGATATGAACGATGTCGTCAAGGGTAGATGATAAGTAGTGCCCCAACCAAGGGTGACATGGGTTGCGTTTTACCAAAAAGGGGAAAAGGTCGCCAAAGGTGACAACAAAAAGGTAATGTAGCTGCTGGAAACAAAGGCATTTGTACAATAAATAAAGAATAATTTGGGATAAGTGTACAAATACAGAAATGGGTGCCCCAATGTGAGATGGTTGGCTCGGGTAAGGCACAATTTTCTCGGAGAACTGGTGGAGGGTGGGGGCCCCATGGGTGGGTTTCTGTATGAGGTAGGTGAAATGAAGGGAAATTTGCAGATAGGCAAACTGATTGTGGATGAAATGGAGGGTTCATGATACTGTGGAGGTGCAGTGCAACAATAGAACCGTGAAGAGATAATCTAGGAGTCCATTGGGAAAGCTAGCAAAATGAGGAGAAGGAGTATGTGGTTGATTTGCGATATGATGTAAGACTATCAGGACTCCCATCCCTAAAGGGTTTTGAAAAAACAACATGAGTGTCAAAAGCGCAAAAGGGTGCTATGAATGGGACAACACATGCGAGTAAGAGTGCTATCGGGTGACAGTACCGAAGATGCAAATGGAGGTGTTGGTACTGCAGAGATGGAAATGGGGATCCTAGAGGTAAATGTCAGAGGGTGTGACTGGAAATGTAAGTGAGATTCAGAGGGAATGACTACATGCCAGTGCTGAGTATATACCTGAAGGGGTTGTGGTGATGTATTATGACCAAGTACCTACACACATGAAAACCAAATACCCGACGTGAACAATATCTGAAGAGAATCAAATATATGAGCATGTATTTGATCATTTTGAATATGCGCATGCATACCTGGTCAGGGTATGAAAAATGGCGTCCCAGAGGCTCAGGATGAAAAGAGGCCCAGGGACTGTCGTGATGTAGATGACGGGATGTTGATCCTATTTGTTGCTTGTTTGTATGTGCAAATGTGGCACCTCATGGGTGCGAGGTGGAGTTGCAGAGAGCATCGGCTCGTCAGGAGCCGGAGAGACCGCCACGGGAGAGACCGTGGGTTGGAGAGAGACGTTGGCATGAGGATGCCACGGCGAGACCAACTGATCAGGAGAGAGCAGCGAGGAGACGCCAGTTTGATGACCTTGGTGTTGGGCCATCACATGCTCCTTTGGAAGATGTCGGAGTAGATTTTGAGGACATACGTCATCACCTAGAGGCAATGTTATAGGGTGTGCCTGAGGGCATGTGGTCTCGCATCCAGGATGAGGGAATCCTGGAGCAGTGTGTGGGGATTCCGCCGTCATAGCAGGCCGTGGTATGACGGGTAGCAGTAGTTGGTGCTGCGATGACCAGACGACTACCTCCGAGGCAGGAGGGACCAGTAGGGGGTGGGAAACCACTGCCTGAGGGAGGGGTAGGCAGTGGTGCTCTAGAGGCACCTTGAGTGGTGCTCTATGTATTGATGCATTTTTGTATATAGGCTGGTGAGCCCATTTTGTACTGAGGTGCTTCACTGGCCTGAGGATATTTGTATTTTTGTATGTAAACATTTGGATGGCACTATAGACCATTCGATATATACATGAGTATACATTTTGAGATCTATGTGTTGTTTACATGTGTTTTGTTAATGTATTGATGATGTCTAATCTATATATGTTGTGACAAGTTGTTGATATGTTTATGTATGTGTAGAGGTAGCTTGATGTGATATATGTCAGCCTAACACAATATTAGCTAGGTTATCTGTAATTTGATTCAATTGCCTTGGAATATGTGTAAATGTAATGGAATTAAAATGTCGAGATAAAAGTCTAACCTGCAGATATTTGTGAAAGAGGCAAGGATCGCGTACGCGGTACACATTGTTGAGCTGGAGGACGACTAGTTGAGAGTTGAGGAAGATGTTAAGGTGATGAATACGATGATGTTGGGCATCGGCTAGGAGGCCAATGACAACAGTGTATTTGGCTCGGTTGTTGGTTGCTGAACCCAAACATATGCCTCTCGAATGGAGCATTTCATGTGAGGGGGTGTAGAGAGCCCAAGCGGCCGAAGCAAGATTTTGTGTCCAACGGCTAGCGCCGTTGGCGTAACCAATGTGGTAGGCCGGTGGAGGAAGCATTTGTCAATAGCACAAATGATAGTTTAGACGTGAGGGATGGAAAAAAGATTAAAAACACTATAAAAGAAATAACCTAAAGTAGACTGACTACGTTTAAGCACAAAATTTCTTTAAGTACAACCCGTTGATGGGTTCTTTGAGAGAGAGGCCTTTGGGAGAGGCCAGGATGTATGTGCCTTTGGTAAGGCAATGTTGAATAATGTATGGGCCATGTCATAGTGACTTGAATTTTCCATGGCCAAAGGTATCATGAGAGATATCGTAAGCAAGGATGAGGTTGCCTTCGCGAAATGAGTGAAGGTTGACATGTTTATCAAAGGTAGCCTTTGATCATTTTTTAGCTGCCTCATTGTTCTATAATGAAGATCGTCGATCTTCATCTAGGGACTCTAAGTTCAGCAAGCGCTGCTCCATTGGAGAAGTGTCGAGTAATAGCTCAATTGCGGTGCGTAAGGTGGGAATTTCGCACTCGATGGGAAGAGTGGCCTCAACCCCATGGACTAGATGAAATGGTGTGAAACTAGTAGATGTTTTCACAGCTGTACAGTAATCCCATAACGTGGAAAATAACATATGATGTCAATTGATCTTATGTTTGTTAACCATGCGCTGTAACATGGTCTTGAGGACCTTGTTAACTGCTTCAACCTATCCGTTAGACTGAGGGTAATATGGTGAGGAAAACTCATGGGAGAATCCTAACCGAGATGAGAGTTCGACGAAAATATCATTCTCGAAGTGTTTCCCATGATCAAAAACTAGTTGGAGTGGTACTCCAAAGCGAGATATGATGTGGTTAAAGAAAAAATGCGTTGCGGTGTCAGCGGTATTATTGAAGGTGGGCATAGCTTCAGCCCATTTGGTGAAGTAATCGACTATGACAACAATGTATTTGTGACCATTGCTGGAGGGGGGATTACAAGTCATGAAGTCGATGCCCCATTTACAAAATGGGCCAACAGTGATGACTGGATGAAGAAGAGCAGGTGGTGCTCGGGCTTTGTTGGCATAAAGCTAACACTTCTTACATCATTTCATGGCATGAATGTAATCATAAAACAAGGTAGGCCAAAAGTAACCTACTCGGATAATCTTCTGAGTAGTGGATATTCCTGAAAAATGGCCCCCACATGCGCCATTGTGGCAGTCATTCAAGACTCTATCAGCTTCATCGATGGTCAGGCATCGACGAAGAATGGTGTCGATCTCTCATCGTTATAAGATGTCTCCGATGAGGAGGTAGCAGGGGGCTTGGTGGCGAATACAACGATGATCATCTCATGAAAGGTGGTTACCGAACTTTTGAGTTTTAAGGTAGACGAGGAGGTCGTCGTACCAAGGATCATCCAAAGTGATGTAAAAGAGGTGTTCGTCGGGAAAGTCGGTATTGATGGGGGCACTGGTGGTGTCAGAGGGGAGGGTTGTGACAAGTTCGGCGAGAACGAGGGCTTTCTTGCTCTTGGGTGTTGAGAATTCAAGATCGTACTTCTGAAGGATAACGATCCATTGAGAAAATTTGTCATTAATTTGCCGACGACTGAGCAAGTATTGCATAGGGTTGGAATCTGCTACAACCTTGGTTGTGCGAAGAAGAATATAGTGACGCGGTTTCTGGACTACAAGGACGACTGCAAGAGCTAGTTTCTCTTCATGTTTATACTTCAAGGGTGGCCGTGAGAGATTTTTACTAATGTAATAAATGACATGCTCATGATTGTCATCACCTAGATGAACGAGAACTCCTACTACTGAAACAGTTGATGCTGATACGTAGAGGATATAGTTGCAATTTTAGTCAGGTGCACTAATTAAAGGGGCATTGGAGAGCGCCATTTTAAGATCGTCAAATGACTGTTGGGCATGTTCATCCCAGTGAAATGGGATGTCATGACGTAGTAAGCGAAGGAAATCGTGTGCGCGAATGGCGTAGTCTGGGACAAATCGTCATAGAAAGTTAGCCTTGCCTTGTAGGCTCTGAAGTTGACGTAAATTCCGGGGAGGTGGAATTTCGGTGATAGCTTGGAATTTGAGGGGGTCCACGGTGATACCCTTTTGGGAAATGATGAAGCTGAGGAGGCATCCTATGGTGATGCAGAATACGCACTTGAGGGGATTCAAGCAGATGTTGTACTGACGACACCATTGGAAGATGATTCGTAAATCATCAAGATGTTGGGTGCATTGCTTGGACCGAGCTGTGAGGTCATCCAAGTATGCAAGGATGATATGAGCCAGATTGTGAAATATGTATGTCATCGCCCGTTGGAAAGTTGCACCAGCATTCTTTAATCCAAAAGGCATGACACGATATGCAAAATTACCCCAAGGGGTAGTGAATGTGGTTTTGTACTGATCAGCTGGGTGAATTTGAATTTGATTATAACCAGAGAAATTGTCCATGAAGGATAGAGCCTCATGGCCTGCGCAGTCGTCGATAATTTGATCGATGAAAGGCATTGGAAAGTTGTCTTTGGGACATGCATGATTGAGATCATGAAAGTCCGTGCAGACACGGATAGTGCCCTGTTTTTTGTTAACGGGTACAGGGTTGGAAACCCATGATATATAGGCGATGGGGTAGATGAACCCGGCAGCGCGTAATTTGTCAATTTCGGCTTTGATGGCCACTTCTTTGGATGGGTGTAGCGGTCGATATTTTTGATGAATTGGTGTAATGTCGGGCTAGGTGTCGATGCGATGTTCGACGATAGAGGGATCGAGGCCAAGCATTTCCGTGTATGACCAGGCAAAAATATCTTGATATTCCTGGAAGAGGGCTTTATAGGCGATGGTTTCTTGGGGAGTGCAAGTGGCTCCAATGGTGATTTCCTCGACGACGCCATTTTTGATGGAAATGTCAATTTTAATGGTCGGGGAAATGTTGGCCATGTTGCCTTCTTCAAAAGCATCAAGGACAGGAATGGGGTTTTTGAACCAGTCAATAGGCCCTGATGGGATAAAATCCTTGGTTTCGACCGCGTAGATGGGGTGTTGGTTAGGATGCGTGGAGGCTTCCTGTGGAAAGAAGAGTGTGCGGTGGTGTAGCACATCCCATGGGTAGTCAAGTTTGTTTAACTCTTTAAGTATTTCCTCATCACAGTGGAAGTGATGGGAAGACAAGGGGTCATGAAGAGTGATATTGGTAACTGTTGTGGTGTGGCTGCCCCCTGGTGATGAAGAAGCAGGGGGAAAAACGCAAGGAGATGGCAATGGTTTGCTTGACATAAACCGAATATCGAAGTACTAAGGAGTACCTGTGGTAGTTGGGTGTAAAATTTTCGTAGGGAAATGAGCGGGAGAGATGGGGGGATTAGGGAGTGAATCCTCAGATAAGTCATCCAAGAACCATGGAGGCATTGGAAGGGCCTTGGGTTCGAGAGAAATGACATGAAGAATCTCTACTGACGAGGTAAGGTCAACTATCGATTATGTGGGTTTTTGAAGTAGGGTCAATTGGCGTTGTCTGTATTCAATGATCATAGGACACTGGTATGTAAAATGATCTAATGATTCACATAGAGAACAAGGGCATCTCATACGTTCATTGACTGAAGTTGTGACATAACGGATGTCAGTGATTTGTGGTAAGGATGATGTAGCTAGACTAGGTTTGCTTTGGAAGCTTTGGCATACTGCGGCTAATGTCTGTCGAAAGCATGGCAATGCTAGGCAATGGTGGGTATAATGACCATATTCTAAACATATAGCACAAGTGAATTTGGTTCGCAACCCTTTACTACNGTAAGTGGAGTTGTGGGCTCCTTCTTCTTTCTCCTGCCCCCAGCTGTGGCAGGGGGGGTAGTGAGTGGGGGTGTAGGGGGTATGGTGGGAGTAAGTATGGGAATCGTCATTGGGATTCCTTCCATTTGGGGGGGAAGGGATGGGCAAGAGACCATCTATGGTGGATGTAAATACCAAACTGGAATTGCTAGCACCATACTAGGGAGGGTAAGCGTTGTGGCTACCTGGAAAGCTTCGATGTCTAGTGGAGGGTAAAAGAAGGGGATTTGAGTGATGGATTGGGGAACTGTCTCCCAAACTGGGATATGTCCTTGGGGGGATGTGGAATCATGGACTCGTGGGGTTGATGAGTTCGCAGGAGGCTCATGAGGGGGAAGTTCTGCGACTAGTGGGATGTCAGATATGATAGAAGCCTCCCTAGGAGGAACGGTATCCTCTGTGTGAGTTTCGTTGGATGATATGACACATACTTGATTGGAAGGATGAAGGAGCAGTGGTGCTCCATGGTAAGTTCCTAACAATGATGGATCTTTGAAAATTCTAGGACCCATCTCGACAATTGGGTATGTTTCATGACTCGTGTGGATGAGAGGAAGAATGTTATCGATGTTGGAAGATGTGTTAGGCTCGTAATGTGAGACTTGGTCAATGGTAATGATCTTCCTATTGTGGGGGAAAATCATTGTTTGAAAGACGGAAGAGGCCACTGCCTTCATAGCGTACATGTAGCTACAACCGAACAGGATATTATAATCTAGTGAGGCATCGATAACTTTGATGTCAATAAGAATGGTTTTTCCCCTGAGTTCTACAGGGACATTTTGGAAGAGCCCTTCAGGAGAGGATGGCCTTCCGTCATATGCTTGTAAGGTAATGGCAGAGGGTATGAGTTCGGGGGAACCAAGTTTCTGCCATACCGATTTGGACATAATGCATGTAGATGCACCTTCATCGATGATACATCGATGAACTGTGATGTTCCGTATTTTTACTGGGATTTGAAAAGCGATCAAGGCGAGAAGGCGAGGTTCTCCACTGTCGAGATCAAATATAATGAGTCGAGTATCAGTGGGGTCGACTACCCCCAAGGCAGAAAGTAATGATTTTCACTGAGTGGGACAAGTCTGAAGGACTTCTAAGACTAACATGGTAGCCAGGGATTGTGCTAGGTTGTCAACCAATCTGTAATTATGAGCTTCCCTAGCCTGTGGGTTGTGGACATTCCTGCGCAATGGGATGTGAGGAATGTGAAGATGTGGCTCCGTGTTAGGGCGAGGGATCACCAATGGGGGTCCCGTTGGTGCAAGGTTTGTCTCTGGAGGGATGGGAGGAGACTCACCAGGTGCATGATACTGACGATTACGTGTTTGTAGAAGGATTTCTTCCTCACTAGTGAGGAGGATCATGCGATCTGTTGGAGTGTTTGGGTTGAGGTATTGTCCCACCTGAGGAGGGGGATGTTGCGTGTCCTGTTGGGTATTTATCACACCTTGGTGTGGAATAGGGTTCTATAGCATGGCAGGGGGGGTTGTTGCATGTATTATTGTGGTGCTTGCTGAGGGGCAGGCGGTGCTAGAGAATGGGTTAGACTGCCTGAGTCTTTCAACCATTTGAAATCAGTGATTTGGGGAAAATGGTGAGTGTAATGACCAAACTCACCGCAAAGGGCACAAGGGAAGTTGGTTTTAATAGTATTGTTATTTCTCCCTTGACGACTATTATTATTTCCCCCTTGGGGGTTCTGATTCCCTTGGTTTTGGTTGCCCCTAGTAGGTTGGTTCTGCTGGGGTTGATTCCAACCTTGACCTGGATTGTTGTTGTTCCTGTTTCATCCTTTCTTTTTGGCACTGTTCGACGGATGGGTGAGATTTTCCATATTCAACTGTTCGAAATTTTGATATCGTTGAACGAGAGAGGGTTGAACAAAATTCACCCCAGCATGAGGATGTGGGGGGGCCATGGGTTGTGGGGGACCAGGAAAAGGAAAGTATGGATTTTGGGGGGGTAACGATCCATAAGGTACATAGGAAGGCATGGTTCTTTCGCTAGCACTATAAGCTGAGGTAGAGGGTTTACCAGAACTCAGTTGAATAGGTGGGTGTATGGGGGTGTCGACGGTGGCCCACTAATGGGTGGAGGCATAGCAACATGGTATGGTTGTTGATAAGGGGGTGGGGGTAATAAGAAGTGCCCCCGTATGTCGGAGGGTATTGAGGTGTTCCATACATTAGTGGTTGTTGGGGTTGTGGACCGTGGTGAGTGGTATTACCAATCATTCTGTCTGCTGAGTGAGACATCCCAGGTTTGTCTTGGCCAAATGGCACATGTTTTGGGAGATCAGGAAGTATAGTGTATAAGTACCCTGAGTGTGCATAGATAAGGTCGTATTGTTGAGCCTTACTGATGGCTTCCTCTTCTAATTAAGGGAAGGTGGAAGCTACATCCTTACCAAGGAGAGAGACAAGTGATCTAAGAAACCAGTCAAGACACTGTTGTTTGGTGGTTTCTGTTTTTCATAAACTACGTCGCCTACGCCACTCGTGAATGTGATCAGCGATATGTGTGGCTGAGGTTTGTTTGAAATTAGAGAGTAGTTCTAGACCATTGTCCTGGCGGATTGGTAATTGGAAGAAGGTCAAAAATGCTTTGGCCAAGGATTCAAAAGTCGCATGGGACCCTGACTTTTCATCTATATACCATTTGGTCGATGGGCCAGTGAGTGTGTGTTGAAATAATTGTAGTCTGATGGAATCATCCATAATGTTGTTGGAAGAGCACCATAGGTGAAAAGTCATGACATGGTTGGCAGGCTCATCTCCTGCCTTTCCTTCAAACTTGGGTATGTCTTAAGGTAGTTTGGTGGGCATTGTAGGCCATGTGGGGTCATGCAATATAGGATCATTGGTGAGTTTGCTTAGATCCGGTATGTTGAGAGAGGCCAAATATGGCATCTATAGTGGGGGGGTG
>JASDQU011178949.1:919-26279 GCA_032191745.1 Picea mariana | reverse complement strand
GTTCAGACTTGAGGGACAAAGGGATGTAGACTCAATATGAAGTAATTTCTCCAAAGTAACTTTGCTCTCAAAGTTGAATAATTTCTCCTCTTTTCCATAGCTCAAAATTGTGCTTTTATAGCCTTC
The DNA here is from genome assembly GCA_032191745.1 of Picea mariana. Taxonomy (NCBI): domain Eukaryota; kingdom Viridiplantae; phylum Streptophyta; class Pinopsida; order Pinales; family Pinaceae; genus Picea; species Picea mariana. Next base: position 26,153 of record JASDQU011178949.1, on the reverse strand, counting down.
AGAATGCAACTGAAGGGTCAAGTCGAAACATTTCCAGTATATGGAAGGCCAAGGATCAGAGATCTTCTGTCGTGACATAGAAACCCGACCTCATTTTTTATTTTTTTGTACAAATCTCGATATACGCGAGTTGTAGTGGAGCAGCAAGTGTATAGACATCTTGTATAACTGATAGGGAGCGTATATGTGGAAAAATGTATGTTTTTAGCTCTGGATTCATCAAAAAGGGATAAAAAGTATGCATAAGGAAATGGAAAAAATGCCCTCTGTGCAAGATAGCAATGGTGAGGCAAATCTTGCTATAACAAATACTCTTTTATATTATTTATCTGAAAGTGTCTTCATCTTGTCATAGTTAAACACTATTGGCATGGGGGCATACCAAGAGTTCAACACTTCAACAGTGCACCAACAAAACCCTAACTAGCATCCCTTTTGGCAACACTTGCAAACCAGGCGAAGTCTCACCCGAGGTAGAGGCAGGGGGGATTACAAGACTCAGGTGTTTGTAACCAAGATGGGACATGGATCTGTGATTACAACACTTAGCAAAGTACTTAGAAGATAACATGTGTTATTTTCTCAACTTTATTCACATCGCAGAACAAACCCTAAGAATAAATCAGCGCAGTAACATAGACAACACACACATCACACTTAGCATCATCGGTTAGATATAACACATTCAACGTAGATAAACCACTAAAAATTCATAGATATATCTATCATATACAACAATCAATGCACCAAGCAAAGTCACAACATAAACATCATAGCACAAAGAAAATCATCAACACATGATATATGTGGTTCACCCTAGTGTGGGGCTACGTCCACCAACTGCTTCTTCTTCTTTATTAGGCTTCAATCTCTTACATTCTTCTGCTCCTGTGCACTAAGCCACAGAGCCAAGCTTCGCACTGGACAGGTGATCTACGCACTAAGCACCAGATCCACCTTCCCAAAATCAGGTCAAGGCACAAAGCCAACTCCTCTATCAAGCACGGAGCCTTACATACATGTTTTGTTGCACAAATAAACTCATAACTACTTGCCTCTTGCACTTAGACACTTACATCCCCTTTCTACTCCTCTAATACTACATTAAATTCTTATTTATACTTTTACATCGCTTACAAAAAGGCCTAATCATGGGTAAACCCATGGGCCAACATCCCATAACCCATTACAAAACCCTAAGAACCCTATGTTGGGTCCACAAATCCCACAAAACAAGTGAGATCCATGATATCATCTTCACCTAGGTGCTCCATCTTCGATCACTACGTTGAAGTCTAAAAAGTGGTCAAACCTGACCAATGTTTCCCCAAAACTTGATCGAGGGCCAACAGGCCCCCAACACTCACTTGTGACTCATCCTGAGTCACTCATATCTAGGAAACACGGCTTCGAAGGCCTCAAGCTTAGCTCGAGCTGCCTCGACTTTTTGCTTCGCTTGAGCTTCCTGTTCAGCGAAGTCCTGGATCATTTTCTCTATAATAGGCCCTTCTAGGAGTTGTTCCATTGTTTCAACCACTTGGTCTAGTTATGAACCTTATCCTTCGATCTCTTTGAACACCGCGTAGGATTCCTCCTACACCAGTTGTAGTCTATGTGTAACTTCCATTACTCTACCCTGGATGACAATAATATGTTGTTGGGTTGTGCGTTCTTCTTGTGATCTCTTCATTCTCTCGACTGTAGTGAGTGACTTCATCTATGCCTGAACTGTCAGTTCCCATTGTTGTGCCTCCTATAGATACGCTTCTAACTTCTTGAGCTATGGGTCTTCAGTGAGGCATTCGTAGGTGTGTGCACTTCTGTCTCTCAGTTGTTTACATTCTGAGGTGAGGGTTCTGATACTTTTGACTGCACTCTTAGCGGCTTCTTCCCTCTATTCATGCACTTCCTACAGAGTGCTTGGTATTGCTTGGATCTCTAACTTCGTTACCCTTGCTTGAAGCTGCTGGATAGCCTTAGCAAGCTTCATTACTTGAACTTTGACTGCCTCATTTTCCTCTTGTGCCAAGCCTAGCATAGAGTGAAGTGTTCTTCTCACCACTTCTTTGACTGCAATCTACTCTACGAGCAGCTGGTCCTTTTCTCTCTATATCTTTGCTTTGTCTTCCTCGAGCATCACCCGAAACTCATCTTTCTCATTTTCATACGTGGTTACACAGTACCGCACAACTCGTAGTTACTCCAAGATATTTTCTTTCTCTTTCTTCAGGGATTCTATAGCCTTTTCCTTTTCTTCTTGAATTTCCTGAAGCCACGCCTCTGTTGCATATGCTAATCTTCTCAATTGGGCGGGCTCATCCTTGAATAGCTCGTTGTTTCTCCTTCAGCTCCTTCTCAACCTTTACATACAGCTCTTCCTTCTTTGCTCCATATCTTTGTAAGAGATCTTCAGATGTGTCCTCCATCGCTCTGCAGACTACGCCAATATCATCTTCTGTGAGCGTAGCCTCTAGTTGGGGCTTATTCACGCGGGTCTTCTTTCTTGCCGAACATTTCTGTGGAGAAACCTTCCACTTCTTCGATGTTTCTATCTCGATAGGAGGATCCTTCGGTGGTGTAGCTTATCCTTCTCCTTTCTTTTCTCCTTCTTCCCCTCCTACTTCTTGATTTACTTCGTATCCTCCTCCTGCGGGTGAACCAGGTCCATTTTCCTCTGAGGCATTATCCTCCTCATTAGTCTCTATGTTCTAAACTTCCTCCTTCTTATTTTTCTTCTTCTCACTTGACTTTCCTATGTGTTCAAACCGGGTGACCAAGGGGCTTCCTATGATGTCAGGGTCAGATAGTTTGGCATCATCAACTGGTACATGGAACTCCTCTGGCCATTCCTTGGTGATTGGCCCCATGTCATCATCGGCCATCTTGTAATAGGACTGTAATTATTCCTTTCTCTCATCCCTGTGTGCAGTGATATAAATAAAGTGTGGATATGCACAGAACTTAGCTAGTGGTCTATACTGATGTAATGTGTGTGGTGTCATGTGTGGGAATGACTCCATGGAAACCTGTAGTTGTTGATAGTATACGTGGAACACTGCGTTCGACTGCCATTGCTTCGACATGTCATTTTTATACCATAAGGTTGAGAAGTTCACGGCCAACGGCTCCAAAGGTTCAATCTCCGGGAAGGTAGCTCCTTCCGGCATTTACAAAGAAACAAATGCAATCAACACAAGTAGCCAGCTGAATTGAAACTCGTATCCTTGATCTTGCACTTCGTGGCATTCCTTCTTAAGCTCGTTGACAAGGTAGCTTGCCCAATTCATCTGCATCCATTCCAGGCATTTCTCTGTGAGATCCAGCATGAACCCAATGACCTGTGTGGGGCAGTTCTTTCTGACGAGCTTGCCAGTTATCAGTTGGAAAGCGAGGCGCATTGCGCCATCCTGGATAGAGGCTACCTTGTAGCCTTGATTTCCCTACTCAACTTCAACGTATGTCTCCTTAATGTGTTTTTCCAAGGATCGATCTCAGGTCTTTCCTAGGTAGAACTATTGAGGGTCGAGTCCATAAATGCTCAATCTTGTGATCAGGTGGATCAGCGTCGGATCCACAGTAATTCGCCAATCGAGCCACGGGTATCCACCATGATAGAACAACAAGAGGAGTTTAACAGAAGCGCTAACCTCCTGATGTCAGCCAAAATGAGGGATCTTCATGACATTCAGTATCGTGGACTGCTCCATCTCCCTAATCTAAGGCTGGGAGACTATGTGAGGCTTCTTCCCAATTGTCTTCAACAGGTATCTATGAGGTGCAAGCATGGCGTAGTTCTTTCTGTCACCGAGATTGAAATCATTGTTCTTCATGGATGGGATCTATCCCAACTGGCTTGGTATCTATCCCAACTAGCTTCCAAATATGCATATCCCCTTCGAGATGTACGCAGTGATCAAAGTATACGTGTAGTCCCATGGGATGTTGTCGCGGTTAACCACGCAATCCAAAGGCGGGATATAATTTGGTAATATCGACAGGATCTGCTTTGCATTATCCAGATCATCGTGATGCTTACTTCACTTCTCAGTTGCGGGGTTAGTACGGCCTGAACGTCGTGCAGTCGAAGAAGAATCATGCAGTCCCCTAGTCGACGATGCCTGCACACCCTCAGACATAGCTCTGTCATCCATAAATGTCTTAAGGACCTCTTCTATGGACTTCTCTAACTCAGTTCGTTCGCCCGACATTCTCACTTTTAAACGGATAAGTCATGGTAGGTGAATGGACAGACGGTTTAAATAAGAGGATGGTGATGTCTAGGTTCTGAAATCTCATCTTGACACACAATCAGTTCTCTGTTAGCAACATTAATCATGGATGGCGAAAAGTGGTCCCGGCGCAGCATCGGACGGTTTAAATAAGCGAACATCGTAATGGATTCTTCCAACGGGCAGGTTTGCTTCCATTAACTCAAATTTTTCTGTTATGGCTTGGTCTCAACATCCCAAACGTGGTCTATTCTCCCATAAATGTGTTTCCTAGCAATTTTGGAGTGTCGTTCTAACAGTCGAGGCGCCTCCAACGGTCATATAGCTTTGCCCAGGTGAAGTCCCATTCTGTGCGGTTCTACTGTGCAAGCAAGGTTCAAATCTTGCAAACCTACCTCCTGCGAAGTCTTTTCTGTAACTCCCTGTAGCTTTTCTAACTTGTCTTTCTTCCTAATGAGCTTCCTTTCCTTCTTTCCTATGATCTGAGCCTCTCTAACTGTTTTTGTATTCCTCTTTCCATTCTTATTCTTAGTTTCTCCTATCGTAGTGACTTCGCAATGCTAATGTGCTTCAAATGGGTTCAAAGTTAATTTCCTTTCCCTTACTAAATATAGGGTGGGTACACTTTCTTCTTGCATGGATAGGTCCTTCAAACCTTCTTGCACTCTTTCAACCTTGACAACTAATTATCTTGCCTTCTGATGCTTCAACTTAACTTCTTGTTCTTCTATCAGTCAATTTATTTTCCTAGCTATGAAATCCCTTAGTTCTTGCTTTCTCTTTTCCATAGTTTCTTCCTCTACTTTCCTTCTAATCTGATCCTTCTCAATCCAAGTCTTTCCTAACAAAAGAGGGAAAGGGGCATTGTTCTCAATAAACCTAATAACTTCAAATTCTTGTTTTGTTGATGTTCCATGAATGATAACAGGTACATTAGTAACTCTTCCACATAGGGTTCTCATCTTTCCTTTAAACAAGCCTATCCTTCCCAATGAGGGTACCACAGTAGGCTTTCCCAAAATTTCCCAAGTGCCTTCTATCATAATATTCACAAGTGTTTCCTCATCCAAGACACAGTATATGTCGAAGTCGCCTTTTCTTGCATTTATGCATTGTTTTTCTTTCATGATCTCTGGTAAACTGACATCCTTGTGATCATTCATTTCTTGTTTTAACTGTACTAATGCAGTATGAACTTTCTATGATCCTTTATTTTCTTGACTCATGTTCATTTGTTCAACTTTAGGAATCATCCGTGGCCAATCCTCAACCTCTTGACCAACAATTTTACAACAAAGACAAATAGGACCTAGACCAGGGCATTCCTTAGCAAGATGTCTCAGTCTTCTGTAGTTATAACATAGGTTTCATCCTCTCTTTCTCTTGTATGTTCCCCAACCTTTGTTTTATTGCACACTAGGGTCGCATTGTTGGACCTGCAATCTGCAAAAATTCTTTCTAGGTTCCTGAATCCAATTCTTAGTCCAAAAATTCTTTCTATGCATAGGAATAACATATCTTTCTTCATTTCTATTATCCTTAATTAGATCAACTCTTTCTTCCTATTGCACCCTAGCTTTCAGAATAGGACAAAATCTATTAAACATACTTAAATTCATGATTTCGAAACAAAAATCTCCACTTATCTTACTCTTATCAAAGTAAAAATCTTTACCTTTTTCAAGATCTTACCTCATATCAGGTTTCTTTCTTATCACTAAGCTTTGCAAGCCAAGTAGAATACTGCGCACTATAGTAGCAGATCTACGCACAAAGCTTCTCTTTTCTTTACTTCAATTCCCAATAATCACAGTTTCAGGTCTCGATAATGGAACCATTTATTGGCGCAAGGGTAGACCCAGGGTTCAATGCTTCAACAGCGGACCAACAAAACCCTAACTATCGGCCCTTTCGGAAACACCTACAAAGCAAGCGAAGTCTCACCCAAGGTAGAGGCAGGGGGGTTACAGGACTTAGGTGTCTATAACCAAGCTAGGACACAGATCTGTGATTAAAACACTTCGCAAAGTACTTAGAAGATAGCATGCATTAGTTTCTCAACTTTATTCACATCGCAGAACAAACCCTAAGAATAGATCGGCACAGTAACATAGACAACATACACATCGCACTTAGCATCATCCATTAGATATAACACATTCAAAATAGATAAAGCAATAAACATTCATAGATCTATCTATCATATATAGCAATCAATGCACCAAGCAGAGTCATAGCATAAAAATCATAGCACAAAGAAAACCATCAACACATGATATGCGTGGTTCACCTTAGTGTGGGGCTACGTCCACCAACTGCTTCTTCTTATCTATTAAGCTTCAATCTCTTACATTCTTCTTCTCATGTGCACTAAGCCACAGAGCCAAGCTTCACACTAGACAGGTGATTTGGGCACTAAGAACTAGATCCACCTTCCCAAAATCAGGTCAAGGCACAGAGCCAACTCCTCTATCAAGCATGGATCCTTACATACATGTTTTGTTGCACAAAGCAACTCAGAACTACTTTCCTCTTTCACTTAGCTACTTACATCCCCCTTATACTACTCTACTACTACATTACATTCTTATTTATACTTTCACATCGCTTACAAAAAGGCCTAATCATGGGTAAACCCATGGGATGACATCCCATAACCTGTTACAAAACCCTAAGAACCCCATGTTGGGTCCACAAAGCCCACAAAACAAGTGAGATATGTGATCTCAGATCCGCCTGGGCACTCCATCTTCGATCACTGCGTCGAAGTCCAAAAAGTGGTCAAACCTGACCAATGTTTCCCCAAAACTTGGTCAAGGGCCAACAAACACACTCCACCATATGGCCACATCACTTTTTAAATAAATATAGAGACAATATTTCCAAAGACCTATCCATGAGGACTTCATCTCTTTTATATATTATTCAATACTAGGACCATAATATTTACCCATTAAATACAAATACATMTGTTTTTGAAAACCCAAAAATAGAACTAGGGTTTTAAAGAAAATCACTCACTTTTCCCTAGAGCCCCTTTATGTAGTTAGAGGGTTTGAAGTGGCTAATGTAAAATGGAAATAAATTCTCTGATACTTATCAAATTGGCTATTATGACAATAATTATGAAATTCCTTCACCACTTTGGATATATTGGCACAGGTTTGACTGAAATACGTGTACTTTTTGAAAAGATATCCAATTTACAAATCGCACAATTGTCCCCATAAAAAAGAAAAAGAAAAAGCCAAAAACTATTGATTTTAAATTAGCAACAACTTCTCTTCTTGGATTATAATTTGGATGATTTGTTTTTTGAAATTAGGTGTTTTTTAGAGAGGAACTCAGATCTACAAATAGTTTCGTAAAATCTACACAAAAATTTTAAAAAATGGACCTGAATCTTATTGTCCTCTTTTTTTCCTTCAAAAATCTGCAAAAAAAAAAAATCTCCCACTGTGTACTCGAGAAAGAGCTCGGATACCACTTATAGTGAAATTTGATAGATATAAGAGAGAATATATGAAATATCGACCCTTAATATTGAGAATTAAACCCTTGTCTTCATAAAATACCAAGAATTCACACCATAAAGAACACAATAATATAGAGAAAAACCCTTAAGGTAGGGTAACACCATCAAATACTCCTTATGGAAGGAATCACTCCAAAATCCATGCTTACTACAAAAAAATACATCCAACATGTCTCAATACAATAATACTCGTGCGTATTTATACATTCTCATCAGTATACTTAGGGGTCTATGCCAACTACCCCTTCTTATTATATTATTTCATTTAACTACCTGGTGGGCCTATTTATTACCCACCAACTACCAAGTGGGTTTATTCCATGATTATGGCCACATTGTATTTATTGTCCCCTTCAGTACCTCCATAGGTACCCCATATTAACCTCCCTAGTGACATTACAGGGGCAAGGAGGGTTTTACCTAGTGGATCCCCCATTAAGTGCACCCAAATAAATTTGGGATGTTGAGGACCTGAAGTGAGGGATTCCAAATAGTTGTGGTTGAGATCAGGGCACGATTTGAGTATGCAGGTTTTCATAGTTAGTCATAATGCTAGAGAAACTTTTGGATGAAAATTGTGTGTGGAGTTTTGAAACGTTTCAAAACTCCACACACAATTTTGATCCAGAAGTTTCTCTATGGTTAGGGAATGATTCCCAAGACAAATTATAACCAATATTAGAGTGTCCCAAATCAGTCCCTAAAGGGTATAGCAAAGTCAAACTAGTGACCAAAGGCTAGAGACAAGAGAGGAGGTGCGTTACGAGGAAAATATCTCTATGGCATGGGGTAAATTACAACAGAAGGAATGACACGCAGAAATCAAATCTAATCCAAATTTGATGTATAAATGAAATGCTAACAAGACAAGGCCAAGAGCCTACCTCGTCTGGATGATTGATGAAGACCATCGTTGAGTATGCAACTCAAAGTTCTATACATGCAACGTGTCCTCAAAAACCAAGTTACACAAGCGTATAGTGATAATATATCATGTTAGCATATAGATTAGCATAATCCATTAACATACATGACAAATATGCCCATGGAATAATAATTCAAATATTTGCAAGATATCAATTGGATGAGAAAAGAGTATTTCTATTAAAATAATCAGCAGAAGTATATATGTTACAAAAAAATTTAATGACACATATCGAAACTGAGAAACTAGGTCCCTTCAGCTTGGCCTCCACTAATTCAATCCTCCACCAAAGGAAAGCTCATATAAAGGAGACAATGAGGTTCTCCATCAAAAATAAGGAAGATCTTGGGGGTTGAACAAGGGGTTCATGCTTTCAAGGACAAAGGGATGCAGACTCAATATGAAGTGAAATTTCTCCAGAGTCTCTTTTCTCTCACAGTTGAATTGTTGAATCTCTTCAAGGCTTGGATATGGCTCAATTTATAGCCTTCAAATGGAACTGAAGGGTCGAGTCAGATCATTTCTAGTATATGGAAGGTCAAGTATCATGGATCGCATGACATGGCATGGAAACCTGACATAAATTTTAATTTTGAGCACCAAACCCGATGTTCACAGGTTGTAGTAGAGCAACCTACATATATGCTTGTTGTTTAACTGATAGAGCGTGTATATGTGGGAAAATGTGTTTTTTTGGATTTGGAAGGTACAAAAGGGGATGTCAAGTCTGCATAAGTAAATGGAAAGGTCATCCAAGCAAGTTTCATTGGGTGAGGAATTTTTTTTTGTAATAAGGTGATATAAGACCTTAACTACACATTAGATATCCTAGGAGGATACACATATAGGCTAATCCAAGGTGACTCAAGGGAGAGTGGTCCAATAGAAAATAGCCTTCATATGAGTAAGGAGAGGTATCAATGTCATCAGTGGGAAGTTTGTGCATGGAAAAAGAAAAAACATAGGTCACAGCCATTACCTCCAAGTGAGTAGGTGCATGTGAGCAGTAAAGTGTGAAATCCATACACTATATCAACTATATTAAAGAACTATTGAGAAAAATTGGGTAACAACTACCAAGTAGAAGATAAGTATGTCATAGTTAAATTGACAGTCAATTCATGCCTTATAACTACAATTAAAAGACTCTCATAAACAGGCAATGAATGTCATACTTGTTCATTTTTAACTAAACTAAACACCATCAGGAAACTTGGGCTAAAACTTGAAATAAAAAGTATCATAAATAACTATTGAGAAACTTGGGATAAAAATTGAGCTTTCCCTAATATCTCCCCTCACTCTTGTAATATTTGGTTAATCAACTTGCAAGAGCATATAGAATTTAATTAATAAGTAATGGAATTTATTTGAGAGAAGGGAAGAGAAGAAGAATCATGGGAGAAAAGTAATTTTCATTAACCTCTAAAAGAATAATAATCATCCAAGGATAAATGAATAATACATTATATTACAATGCAATCGAATGAAATATATAAGAATTATTCATGTGACTATGTTAGGATTAAGTACATGCAAAGCATGAGAGAACATGTCCTAATTATCTCATGCACTTTAATGAGGGAGTTAACTTGGATTTTACTAGCCAAGTGAAGTAAACTAGCCCATGCATGCAAAGTGGAGTAAACTAGCTCATACAAAATAGGGTTGTTGGCGTGCAGTGGGAAAACCCTAGGTTCAAAGATAAAATACCAACAAAACTATTAGACACTTGCCCTTTCGGCATCACCTACAAGCAAGTGAAGTCTCACCCGAGGCATCTAGAGGGGCTACATGAACTAACTTTTTGCAATGATGATTCAACATATTCTTATTTTGTGTTGTTCATTTCTTACTGTGTGCGACATAATTTTGATTGGCATCCATTCATTTACTAGTTACTTCAATGTGTGATATTATAACAGCATATATGAATAACGCATTCATAATACTAAACTTTCATCATCACTACACAATATCAATAACACATTCATAATACTAAACATTCTATGATATCCATATCACACACATAACATCACATCAAGACACAAGTTTTAACGTGGTTCACCCTAATCTGGGTTACATATACAACGGTTGGCTTCTTATATTATTCATTTATATTCTTCTTATAGTTTCGCACTATGCTTACAAAGAGATGCAACAATAACCAATACTTAAACCTGCCTAGTCATTTTGCTGCAATGTGAGCCTAACTCCTTAGTCATACCTCAAAAACATTCCTCAATACTTCTCCAAAACTCAACTAACTCAAATGAAATTCACGCCATAAAACTCTCTGAACTACCTCTACCCAAAAACCCATTACAATGTATAGTTTTACAAAAGGGATAATCCCATTACAAAGTGGAAACAATGTCCCAAAAATCCTAACTACTTTATGACTTTTGTGCGATGACTCTTGAACATGCTTCAGCTTCTTTGCGCATGCTTCTCCTTAGCCAAAATGTTATGTGATCCGTTCTTGTGCGATTCCCCAAACTTATCCAAAACACCTGTCCAATAGGCCCCAACACTCAGTTATGTCTCGTCTCGATCCACTCAGCCCCATCTTCCACTTTGTCATGAACTTTTTGAATGTCTCCTTTGTTTTTGTGGCTTTCTCCTTTACCTTTATCTCCTTCTGCAAAATTTTGTCGATTGTTTCGATAGTAACCCGAGCCTGCATCTTCTCAACACTTTTTTCGACTTCCTGTTTGACTATACCTTGAGTGGCTACTAAGGTCGTTGTCACCCTATAGGATTCTTCTTGTAGTACCTCAATATTGTGTGTGCAAGCATGTTGCTCTTCCCTTAGTTGATTCATTTCTGAATACAACTTCCTATTCTCGTCCATTACCATTACCACCTCTACTGGAGGTAATGTTCACATTACTGCTTTTAATTTATAAACCTTTTCCTATGTAGCCTGTAAATTTTGTTTGATCTCTTGTAGCTCCCTATCTTAGGTTAGTTGTGTCCAGACACCCATGGTTTCTGCACGGAGCTAAGAACATTCTACTTCTAATTTATTTATGCTCTCCACAACTATGGTCATTGTCTGCTCCCTTTTCTCCCTTTCTTCTGGTGGATTACTCAGTGTCATGTGTGCTTGTAGGTTGAATATACGTGCATGGAATCTCTAAATAGCTTCACTTATATTTGTTACTTGTTCTTCAACTAGGGCCTCTATCTCTATACAAGCCTCTTTGATTTCTTTGTAGACCTTCTTGAATTCCTATTGCATCCTTTCGACCTTTTGCATAGCCTCATCCCGCTACTAATTGACTTTGTTTTATTCCATATCCAAGGCTACATTCTTTGTTGTAACCTTAACCAACTCGTTAGATGTTTTTTTTGCATGAGATTTCATCTCTTGCATCACGCTCATCTATAATTCTTGCAATACATATGTCGGCAGTTGAGATAACACTAAGTCAATATGACCTAGTTCCCTTGCTTGTTCCTGCATCTCTATTGTGGGGAAATATACCACCCCTGTTGCTAACTTGATCAATCTGTGTTCTCCTGCTACCACTAACGATTGAGGGATTGGCATCCCTACCTCCCCATTCTTTGAAGTTTATATTGTATGTTCATCCTTTGTCTGTTGTATTGGTGCGAGATTTTTTGCTTCTAGCAATTGGTGCAACTCATCCATATTCTCCTGCATATTTATGTGCATTTCTTATTGTTGGTGTGTCACATGTTGAAACACGTCATCTATGACTTATTTAACTTGATCACTGATATTTTCCAATTCTTCCTCTGTCAGGGCTTGGATGGCCACTTCCTTTACAAATTTCCGCTTCATTCGTTGTGATATGGATCTTCCTGTCTCTGGTTCTTTCCGCTTCCTATATATGTGTGGTGTTTTCTTTTGGGTTGTTTATTCTATGTCATTTCCTCTTTCATGTTTAGCTCCTTCTTCTTCATCATCATCTATATCTTTCACTTCCATTTTTTATCTCTCTGAGGGCCCTATTTTCACTGGTGGAATCTTCCACTTGTTGTCCCAATCTACCATGATATGGCCCATATCATCCTTGGTTAGCCTATATTGTGTGGGAAGCCATTGTTAATCCAAGTCCTTTTTCACTTGTACATACATATGATGACACCCTGCCTTAAAGCGCACAACTTCCTTATGTGTGTCAACCATTTGTGGTGGTATGCACGGTGTCCTATTGATGTTGTCCCTAATGGTTTCTCTATAAATATAAAAGGAAACATTGGTTTCCATATTCCACATGCTGTGCATAGTATTCCATAATTTTTTATATCGTGCAGCTAGAGATGGTTTATCCTTGACTCCAAAAAATTACGTATCATTTGGCTCCCTCCATGCAGATAATCTTATTAGAATTAAGAGCCGTGCATGGTGGAACTCAGTGCCTTTATCCTACACCTCTTCACAATCAATCAGGAACTGGTTGAGTAAGAACGTCACCTACGTCATCTGGATGCCCTCGACACACCTTTCAATTGCCAATATGATTGTTTTTGGGACTTGGTCTTTTCAACACTTTCTTAACAGTTTACAAGCTAATTCTTGTGTCACAAACCATACTATTGACATGCATATTCTTGCTACATATAAACCACGTCGTCCTCAGAATGTATGAAACTTCTCCTTCATGCTATTAGATAGAGCCTTTTCATTCTTCTTGTCAGAGAACAACAGTGAGAGGTCCTTCCCTTGCGACAGTAGGATGTTAATGTGCATGATCAAGTTTGTATCAATGGAGACTTACCTTTCAAGCCACAATAATCCCCCATGCATGCAACTCAGCCAAATTTTCACATAAGCATTAATCTATGGGCTCATCCCAAAGTGTGGTATGTCAAATAGGTTTAGAATGCTTAATTTATACAACCCCATAGACCAAATATGTGGCCTATTACTATCATCTGAGTTTCAGAGATAATGTATTTCTTCAAGTACTTTATTGGCACTAACTCTGGAAATTTCTTCTCATCCGCAATGTCGTGGTCAGCATACTTTAAACTTGGTATTGAACCTAACATGTCTTCTTCCGCAATCACTCCCTGTGGAATCTCTCACTCCACAAGTGGGTACTTTGCATCTTTGTGTAAGTTGATTGTTATGGAAGACAACTTTCTCGGTGGTATGTAGTCCCTAGGGAATATTGACACTGAGGAGGATGCCTCCAGTGTCTCTTACACTATAGGTATCATTGCTAGTTGGCTTCACTTTTTATTTGGTACTAATGTTGAAGAAGCCACTTCTTTGGGTGGTGCCATCTTCTTATACAACTATTCTTTATGGACAACTAGGCTCTGAACTTGGCTCTAAAATTTTCTTGTGTAACTCATATCTCTATATGAATTGTAACTGAAAATAACCTTCCCCGGTCGACCCTTCACTTGCTTTTATACCTCATTTCCAGCTATTAGCTTCCCTTCACGCTTAAACTTGCCGTCTAATCCACTAGTGCTTTTCATTCATTACATGTCATAATGCTTCATTAACTTCGTATATTTAGTAAATTATCCATTAGATTCTCCAACCTGTCAAAATCTTCTTGCCAATCTACATTTATGGTTACGCAGCGCCCCTAATTTGTCGTCATGGTAGCTCTTTATTACATGTCCCATCATGGATTGTCTTAAATGATCTTAATTTTTATCTCTGTGATCACTTCTCTCTACACGATCTCATATTCAGACTTTCTTCCTTCGTCTATGTGCTCTTATGCTTGCTTCTTTCTCTTATGTGACATTTTCTTTCTTTTCCTTTTTACCTACTAGTCTTAACTTCTTAGACTCTTCAACTTTCGACTGCTTCCCTGAATCATTTTCTTGATTTTTCTTTCTTTTTCTGCCTTTTATTTCTATAGTACACTATGATACAAGTTCTATGGTACATATTCTGTGCAATTTTTCTAGTGCATGGAAGTATGGTCATCCCTATACAGTTTCATCCAACTCTCGTTAACTAGTCCTTCTGCAACTTGTCCATCCAACTATTCTAGTTGAACAAGACCTGCTTTTGTCACATATCTGATAATGTATGGCCCTAGATAGCACATCCTAAACTTTCCAGGGTGTTTTAAGATCTTAGTTTCATAGAGAAGTACTAAATCTCTTGTCTGGAACTTCTTCTGCTTGATGTGTCTGTCATGCCATGTTTTTTCACATGCCTTTTGTACTTGTTGATGGAACCCTGCAACAAATCGGTTTTCCTCTAATACCAGCAACTGTGATAGTATTTCTTCTATTACGTCAGTATCTGTAAGGTCTAACATTGTAGAAATGCATAGACTTGGTACAAGAAACTCCATGATCATGATTACTTCCTAACCATATGCTAATCTAAAGGGTGTCTGACTTGTCAACTTCTTGCATGTAGTTCTATAATCCCATAGCACTGCAAGAATACTTAGGTCCCAGTCATCATTTCCTATATTATATACCTTTGTCAATACATTCTCCAGTATCTTATTGGAGGCCTCCATAGTTCCATTGGATTAACGGTGATACAGAGTGCTCTTTTTATGTTGAATTTATAACTCTTTTGTCAATGATGCAATTGTCTTGTTCAAAAAGTGATTCCCCTGATCACTCATAAGTACTTTAAGACACCCAAACCTTGTAAATACATTCTGAAATAAGAACCATGCAGTTGTCTCTATGCTACAATCTATAACTAGTTCTACCTCTGCCTATCTTGTCAAGTAGTCTGTCACGGTAATTATGTACCTAGCTCCTAATCTCATTGTTAGTGTATTAATTGGTCTGATAAAATATATTTCCCATTTGTCAAATGCCTGCAAGGTGATTTTCATATTCAAAGGCATATCACTCCTTCACGACGACCTTCATACTCTCTGAAAAACATCGCATCTCTGAAAATATTTCTTAGCATCCTTATGGAGGGTGGGCCACCATAGCCCTACGTGCAATATCTTCTAATTTGTTTCATTTCCTACATAATGACCTCCTACCATTCCATCATGTGCTTCAACTAGGTTCATTGGTATTTCATGTTCTAATATGCATCGTCACAATATCCCATATGCGCCTAGATTATATATATATCCTACTGTCAATTGATAATCTGATGATTTAACCACTAACTTTTTCTTTTGTGCTATTGTCATGTCAGATGGAGTGATTATTGTACTAAAAAATTAGTCAATCTATATAAAGTAGTCATCTACCATTTGAACTGAAAATATATGTGCATCTGGTAAACCATCCTCTAGGTTCCCTGCGTCTTCCCCTGAAAATATTCACGACAGATGGTCCAATATTGCATTCAGTTTCCCTAGATTCACAATGACTTTGAAGTCATACTCCTATAACAACAATAACCATCTTTAGATTCCCCCCCCCCCAACACTGGCTTGTTCACTAGGTATCTTAGTGAAAAATGGTTTGTATACACCTTGAAATGGGACCCCAACAAGTAGTGTCTGAACTTATGCAAAGCATAAAATATTTCAAAGCCTTCCCTTTCTGTCGTTGTGTAATTCTTATCAACAGTCGACAGCTTCTTGCTAGCAAAGGAAATTAGATGGTCTAACTCCACCTCTCCTAGCAGGGCTAACACAGTGTCGAGTGTTATCGACAATGCATCCACATGAATGTGAAACTCTTTCTTTCAATTCAGGAATACCAAAATATACATAGTTACTAACTTCTACTTCAATATGTCCAAACCTATTGGCAATCTTCATTTCACTGAAACTTATCTTCTTTCTTTAATAACTTTTCCATCAGAGTTGTAATCTATGCATAGACTTTAGTAAATTTCCTATAATATCTTGTATGACCCAACATTGTTCTTAACTGTCTTACTGAAGTAGGCGATGGAAAATCAACTATAACTACGATCTTTGCAGGATCATCCAACAAACCTTTCTTGCATACCACATGACCTAACAATATCCCAAATGATGCACAGAAAATACACTTCTTCAAATTTAATGATATCTGATATTGTCTACATCTATCAAGTATCAACCACAAAGTTTCTATATGATCTTTTAATAAGATAAACACGGTCCAATCATCTAAGTACACTTCAAGAAACTTGTGAATAAGTTCTTTAAAGGCTACAACAACTACTCTAGAAAACACAGCAGGTGCATTCTTTAACCCAAACGGTATCATTGTGTACTGGCAACTTCCCAATTCTATCATAAATGTCGTCTTATGTTTGTTTTATGGTGAAATATTGATCTAGTGGTATCCTAAAAATCCATCTATAATAGAATAAGATTCTTCACCCCTTACATTCTCTAATACTTCACATGTAAAAGGCATCGGAAAAGGGTCGTGTAAACATGCATCGTTCAACTTTCTCATATATACACATATCCTAATTCCTCATGTCTTCTTATATTGAACTACCATAAGGCTTATCCATTCGATCTCTGCGACGGGCTTTATCCATTCGATCTCTGCGACGGGCTCAATGAGATCAGCTTCTATCATTATGTCAAGCTATGCTTTCACTTTTTCCTTGTAGTTTGGATTCAATATGTAAGGTCTCTGTCTTACTGGCCTAGAGTCTAGTTTTAATGGGATATTCATCTCTCTTAATTCCCTAGCTATCCCTTTCATCTCTGAAAAGGTTTTCAGAAATATATCTTGATACTCGTGCAGTAAGTCTACAATATTTTCAACAATCTCATCGTTTCAATAGTCACCAATATTTGCAAAATTCAGTTTATCTTTTGTGCCAATATTCACTTTGTGCACTCTTAATGGATTCACATATGCATCGGATTCGAGCTTTGCACCTTCTACTGCACACTCCCCTTCAGTATCTGGTACTTTCACATTTCTTGGATCTTCTTCCTCTTGATATTCTTCAGTGACATTATAACATTCCAGTACTTCATGGATTGTCGCAGATTTTCCATGTGCACTACACACAGGTACTATTTCTATTTTATATTCTTCCATAAAAATATTAGTTCTAATGAATTGCAAAGTTGCATATACTAAGGGTGACTTATCTTCAAAACCAAATTCTACATTGCAATTATGAGTGAGATCTTCCCAATATTTTGTCCCTCTGTGCACTTATAGTTCTAGATACCAATTCTTGGGAACCATCTCAAGTGTATATATAAACCTATGCATCCATTATTACTTTGGCACCTATCCCACATTGTTATACACTACGCAACATGATCCATCAAACTGCTTGTCCCTGTATACTTATACATAATTTATTTACCTTTTGTTCCAAATATGATCTGCATCAGTGTTTTACAGTGTTGCCAATCCCCTATTCCTTCCTTGTGTGTATTGCACCATCTTGTTTGGGTTTCTTTCAGTGCAACATCTAAATCCAACAATCTTTGTTTTTCGGGTATCTACAACTCAAATTATTTTACAAAGGAACTTACATTAGTTAATCCATCAAACCTTGGTGCACCACATACCTCTATTATGATCCATCACAAAGAGTGATTAATGCTAGCACATATTCTGTTCGATACTTCATACAACCTATGTTGCCAATGTTCAATTCCTTCCTTTGAATATGATTCACAAGAGCTAATGCTTCTCCAAATAAGTGCATGATCTACAGTATGATTGACGTAATCATCCATGTGGGCGGTCACATTATATAGGTTATCATTTTTTTTTCTGGAGGGCTCCACATAACTTCTTGCTTTTGTGGGGTCTAATGGTGTAGTGACCTTTAAGCCACCCCCTTCGAAAATCATTTATCTCTTCTTCAAGTTAATAATCGTCTGGTTTTCAAAGACCCAATCCATTTCGAGAAATTCTAGATACTATTGATTGTTATCCATGATATCGATGACCTCAAACTCGGCTATGTTGTGCACTCCATATATGTTAACAATTACTCCTAATAGTCTCCTAATCAATACTATCTTATGTTGGTTTTCCAACCGTAAGTGAACAAGTGACCAAATTAGCTTTGATTTCCCCATCATTTCCCATGTCTTTCTTGGAAGAACCTTTACATCCAATCCTAATTTTAAAATGACATTATCCATGTCATACTCTCCTATATGCACACTTAATGTGAACTCTCTATGTGTCCTCTTCCTGTGCAATACTTGGTTCACTTCTCTCTATGTCTTAGGTAGTTCTTTGTATTGGGTGCACTGATTGATCATCCTACACAGTGCGTTCAACATTGTTTCATCCTTCATTAAATCTAAACAACTCTTTAGAAAATCTTTCAAAGTGTTGACCTTCTTGAATGACATTTATAGAATGGCATGATCATATATTGATGACATATCATATACTAGTGGCACATTTGATGTTGATGCTATTTAGTCCGGTCGTAGTATTTCCTTCCTGGCTTGTTGATATGTCTCTTTCTCTTTCTATGGGTTAAATGTTTGCATAGGATTAGATTATTTCCTTATCCATTGCTTGATCTCCTTTCTCTTTTCCATCACATCCGCTTTGGTTCTCGTTCCTCCTCTCGTAACGAATATTATTATGGGTTGATCATCATGCTCCTCGGTTTCTATCATCTGTATGTTCTGGTTCTACCTCTAATTCTAGTTCCCTTTTTCCTGCCATTTCTCTATCATTTGAGGACAAACTTCCATCCCATGGTCCAATGCTCTGTAGTACGTGCACGTCATGTAAGGATTTGTTCAATCTCTCGCTAAATGTCCTAATTGATTTCAATTATAATAAATGGTTGTTCCTCTTCCTCTTATACCAAATCCTCCTCGACCTCGACCTCAACTGAATCCTCCTCATCCACCTTGGTTAAAGCCTCTCGGAATATTGTAATGTGGAAATCATCCTTTTGTTGTGGCATTTTCTTCTTGGATTGTGTACACATATGAAGCATGCTCTCTCAATCATTCGAATGTGAGACAATATTTCTCATCATGCCCTACATACTTGCAAAAATTATAGAACAAATTCCTAGGTGTACTTTGGTACTTTTGCAATAATGGACAAGTAGTTGGATGATGTCCCCATGTCTTGAATATTTGCAATAACCTACTCCTCCTGCCAAAGGTTTCGATTCTCCTAGAGCCATATACTACGCAAATGTTGGGAATTCATCTTTATGATGGCCTTCTATCTTACATGTAATACTCAAAACTTTTTCACATTTTTCCTTTTCCTTCATTATTTTTGACAATTGAATCCTTAGCACATCCAACTATGATTGAACCTATGCCATTCTTGTGCCATCTCCTACAAGAGATGCTTCTAACTTCATTGCAATTTATAATGTTTATGGTTGCAAGGTGACCTTCTGTTGTGTCAGAGAATAGAGAATGTGCAACAACATACGTGCAATAAACCATTCTCTATGTCATTCATCGGGAATTTAAAATGTTAATATAACCATCAAATCTTCAAACTTCTGATCATATCCCAAATGTTCTCATTCTATATTCGCTTGATTTATTTCAACTTTATGATATACTACGACTTGGATTTCATCTTCCAAAATTCCTTTAACAAAGCTTGTTCAATCTTTTTCAAAGTCCTTGATTATCCTATCAGTGTATTAGTTTAATAATTCATGTACCATAATAGTGCATGACCTATAAATGTGACGCAGTGATGCTCGATAACCCTCACGGTTCCACCCTGCTCACACCAGGACCTTCTTTGACTCACAGGCCCGAAGAGTCAAAGCTCTTCCAACTCCTCTCGGGAGCTCTTGCTACCCACATCTATCTCTTCGACGATCTCCCCTTCGCAAAATCGGGAAGTCGGCGTTCGCGCTATCGTGAACCCTATGCGCACTCCTCGTGCAATTCAAAACTCCGGATCCCGATCCCCGATGGTCAATGGTCAACGCTCCCACTCTATCGGGAAATCGAAGTATGCGATGTCACGAATCCTTGACACCACAAAGTCCCGAACCCCGAACTCCGATAGCACGTGCAGACTTGGCTCTTCCGCCTTCGAACTCCGGTATATTGCCACCTGTACTCCACTAGAGTCTTCAGGTCCCACACTGCCATGTCCTCTTTGGGATTTCACGGATCGCGAATCCACGATACAAGTTTTCTTTGTGGTCGAAAACCCTGAAACGCCGAACGCCGAAACCCCGAAGTCCGACTTCTCGGGATCGCGCGCCACCTGTCCCTGCCCTGATCAACGGTTCCCGTTAAATCGGGAAATCGCTACTCATGATTTCGATGAGCATGAACTCTTGCCTTATCAACCACCGAATGTCGATCCCCGATATGTCGAAATCCGACGGCATATTCCTTCCACTCCTAAGGGTTAACTCTCGCTTGGCTTCTCCATGATCGGACGATCGATGGGGTTTCGCGAACCTCGCCTGCGAACTCTGGCCGTTGATTTTCTTCTTGGAGATCTCCCCCACTTCAAAGCTCTCCAGTTCGAATCCCTCCAGGGCCTGTTCCACACTATCTGCAAGGAACTATTCCTCCTGAGCTTTATCAACTCTGACTCTTTTAGAGATCTTTCACATGCGCTCCCTGTGCTCAGCCTCCAACGACTCTCCAAGTGTGGAAGTCATCCGGACTCTATGCACTTCCTGCAACAGAAGTCCTTGCGCGCAAAGAGCTATCCGTCCTAAGCTCCTCCTGTAGCTTCGACCTCTACAGAAGCTCGATTCTTCTTCTCTTTCTCCCGCAGATGGAGAATATAAGGCTTCCTGGCAGTCTTCCAACTCAAGCAACCTATTGCTGAGTACTCTCGGTATTCAATAACCCAGTAAAAGCTCCCTCAGTGGATGCTTCCCTCAGATGATAGAACTCAAAGAGTTCATTCCTCCTTGTGTCTGTCTACAACCTTCCTCAACGCCCTCCTGGCGGAGCTTCACTACCACAGAACACCCAACAGTTACGCTTTCTCCTTGCACTTACACTCTTCTCTCAACGTCCTCCAGACGGAGCTCCTCAGAATCCTCGACAGAATTCTGGTCCTTCAGAACTCACAGCGAAGTTCTTTCCTCCAAGCACTTCTGTACACACGCTCGACACCTTCTTGGTAGAGCTCCTACAGAACTTCTCAAAGGTTCTGTCGACAATAGTGTCTCAGCTACACTGCCTTGTCTATTGAGGTGTTCAGTAACCCCACAAGTCCTCCTTCTGCATTAGTTGTTGAATTCAAGGCTGGTGCTCTCCGTACGTCTTTGTCTGACTCCTCATGAGTTTAGAAGTGCATCCTCAGTGCACTGGTATTCAGAGTCTCAACACTCTATCACGCCCTCATGGCATGAACCCTCAAAGACCTCTCAAACCTGAAATCAAACACACTCCCTGCAAAGGTATAATAACAGCATATAATTACAGCATAAGGAAAACACTTACAGGCACACACATAAACAGAATATCATGCAGGAAAGAATGCTCTCTGTTCATATATTAACAATTGGCAAATGCCTGTATTTTTACAAGGTGTTTCCGAGCTCTCCTCATCTCTACATGCATTCTCTCTACATGTACCTGCTGACTCCTCAAAATGAGATCTCCCTATCTCTTTTACCTGAGGTGCTCTTAGCGCTTCCCTCCAGGATTTACCTACTCTAATTTAATTACAATCAATTACAATAAATGGGCTGTCTAGTCTGCTATCCAGAACTAGATCTCAACCAGATCTACCATAAAGGCCGATCCTAAACACCGCCTGTATAAGAACGGCTTCCTATGGCTCACCAGCCTAAACCATTTAATTACATTCAATACAAATATAAATGAGGTTGTGCCTCCCTTCATCCTTTGAATGCGTGCGCGCTGACGTGGCTGGCTGGTTGGCTGCATGGAGAGATGTTCCTGCATCATACTCCACAGCTGCAAAAATCATGAGCTCCTACTCATGAGCTTCCCTTGTAGCTTGTTGGAAACCACCTAGGTCCCAAACAAGTCTTTGGAGCTTTTCATTTGCTCCATTTTGTTGTTGTTGCTGCTTCCGCTGTGCTGTTGTTGCTTCCTTTTCTCTACCTAGCTTCTCTTCGCTGGTAATCTGCGCTGACCTCAACTTCAGCCTTCTTATGTCCTCTATCTCTCGGTCCAGCTGCTCCAGTGGCTGATTCAGGTTTTGCAGTCTCCCCAGCTGCAAAATATTTTGGCCATTGGGCAGATCATCATGATCTCCCATGCCATCTTTTTCATCTTCATCTGTGGCCTTCAATTGCCACTTTACTGCAGTCTCCAGTTCTGCAGTTTCTTCCTGACTGAGCTGCTGCTCAGTCATCCTCTTTTCTGATAGCTCACATTTTGTCAGTTCTCTTGCTGGCTCTGGATTGTTCAACCAATCCTCCAGCATCTCCAACTCCATCTCCCATGGAGAAATAAATGTTCCTGCCTGCTCCTTGGCACCTTTTGCTGCTAGCCTCAGTGCTACAACTTCTTTCTCTTCTTCTGCAACTTCCCATCTTGCGGTCCTTTCAGCTCCATGGCTGTAAATGCTGAGCCATTCCTCAGAATGCTCATCTTCCTCTTTTTCTCCCGCTTGAGCTTTTGCTGTCAGCTTCAATGCTACAGCTCCTTCAGCTTGCTGGCCGAAATTTTTGAGTTGTCCCTCCAAACACTCATTCTTCTTTGCATCTGCTTGGGTAGTCCCAGATGCCTGCTCCAACTCTTCTTCTTCGACAGTGATCTCCAACTGTGACTGCTCTGTTGTTGTTGCATGTACAACAGAATTTTCTGCCTCCTCCTGGGCAGATGGTAGGAATATTGAAACTCCCCCAATCATTAGAAGATTGTTCTAGTGTTTCTCCTCTTCAGTCAGTTGCATCTGCTGATCTACATTCCTCTGTTCATCCCTGCCCTCCTGGCCACATGGGATGATTATGTTGTTGCTTCCCAAGCAGACCATGAGATCCACCGATCCCATCTTCATTAGCAACTCCTGTTGTATTGAACTCTCCATTGAGTTCACGAGACCTTCAGATGGCCTCTCAATTTTATTTCTACCCACCTGGCAGTCCAATACACCTCCGCTACCCACCTGGCAGTCTTCGAGATCTTCATCTGATCTCCTTTCATTGCCCAGCTGACAATGTAAAATTTCCTCATTGTCCTCCTGACAATCCGTGAGATCTTCAGCCAATCTCATTTTTGTTTCCTTGCCCAACTGGCAATTTGAAATTCCTCGGCTGCCCTCACGACAGTCGTTGAGATCCTCAACTAATCCCACTTCATTGCCCTCCTGGCAAACTAGAATTTCTTCTTTTATGCCCAACCAACAGTACTTGAGACCATCAGACGATCCCAATTTATCCCAATCATCATCATCAAGACCCTTTCCAGTCTCCGGCCAACAGTAACAAATCATCTTTTCTTCTATGGCCTTGAGGTCTTCAGCATACCTCAACCATATTTTCAACAGCTTCTGCTGTCTTATGACCATCACCTCCCTAACTGGCCATTTCACATTTGCCTTCTTCATTGGCAATTCGCGCAGTCGTCTCCTCCTCCTATCCTGCCGCATCCGCAGTTCGAACTCCTCTATGTCTGCTTTTAATTCATAGAGGTCTCTAGTCATTTCTTCTTCCTCTGCAAGTTTTTCTGCCTTGATATTCTTTCTATGGCCTTCAGTAGCCATTTTGTTGTGCCTACCTGTCCCCTCGACAGATCTGCTACTGTCACTCCAACAATCCTGAGTGCTCAGCTTCATCCTCCTACAGTCCTGCTGACTGTCTATGGACTGTTGTCTACCTGCAAGCAGTCCTCACAGAGTCCTCAGTAACTCTGTCTTCCTTCACCTGCAATGTACAGATGATATCCGGCTCTGATACCACACGGACGCAGTGATGCTCGATAACCCTCACGGTTCCACCCTGCTCACACCAGGACCTTCTTTGACTCACAGGCCCGAAGAGTCAAAGCTCTTCCAACTCCTCTTGGGAGATCTTGCTACCCACATCTATCTCTTCGGCGATCTCCCCTTCGCAAAATCGGGAAGTCGACATTCGCGCTATCGCGAACCCTATGCGCACTCCTCGTGCAATTCAAAACTCTGGATCCCGATCCCCGATGGTCAACGGTCAACGCTCCCACTCTATTGGGGATTTCCCTATCGGGAAATCAGAGTATGTGATGTCACGAATCCTTGACACCACAAAGTCCCGAACCCTGAACTCCGATAGCACGTGCAGACTTGGCTCTTCCACCTTCGAACTCTGGTATATCGCCACCTGTACTCCACTAGAGTCTTCAGGTCCCACACTGTCACGTCCTCTTCGGGATTTCGCGGATCGCGAATCCACGATACAAGTTTTCTTTGTGGTCGAAAACCCCGAAACACCGAACACCGAAACCCCGAAGTCCGACTTCTCGGGATCGCGCGCCACCTGTCCCTGCCCTGATCAACGGTTCCCGTTAAATCGGGAAATCGCTACTCATGATTTCGACGAGCATGAACTCTCACCTTATCAACCACCGAATATCGATCCCCGATATGCCAAAATCCGATGGAATATTCCTTCCATGCCTAAGGGTTAACTCCCTCTTGGCTTCTCCATGATCGGACGATCGACGGGGTTTCGCGAACCTTGCCTGTGAACTCTTGCCGTTGATTTTCTTCTTGGAGATCTCCCCCACTTCAAAGCTCTCCGGTTTGAATCCCTCC
>JASDQU011178947.1:17274-32784 GCA_032191745.1 Picea mariana | reverse complement strand
GCTCTCCAAGCCATCCTCCGGGCAACTTCTTCCACATACGCCATTGGAGGCGTTCAAAGTGTTGTTCTCCTTCGGCTGGCTGCCATTGCTATGGCTTTCTCAAAATTCTTTTCCCTATGGCGTCGTGATTTAGCCGTGTACTAGGTAGCTCCCCTGCGTGGCTTCCCTCTCGCTCTGGGCATGGTGGGGGTCCGGTAGATTTCCAGAGTTCTTTCCAGAAAGGTCACTTTGCTCCAGAACACTGACGAGGCCACATGGTGCTGCCACTGTTCCAGTGGAGTGGAGGAGAAGTTGCGACAATTCTGTTGTTCCAATGGAGCGGAGGCTACAAAGAGTGACTGGCGCTTTGCTCTGTCGACCTGGGCGATGAAGACTATTGCTAAGATGACCACCATGACCATTAAAGCCTGCTAGTTAGTGCGTTGATGGTTGGTACCCTTCCCTTGCGCGAGGGGGCTCGTCGCTTGAATGCGCCTGCTCATATCCATGGCAAGTTAAAGTCGGAGGGGATGTTGGTTGGTAGATGAATTAATATCGCGTCCCGACTTGATCCTGTGTGGCTCAATTGCGCGATGTGTCACCCCATTTGGGGATTGAAGGTCTTTGGTGGCTAAGGTTTGGAACCTAGTGAAGATCTTTGGAACTGGTGAGATGTGGGCTTCCCAGCAAAAGTTTTCAATGCCTGTTTCGACTGCTTCATTTGCTAGGAAATCCGCAACCTTGTTTGCATCCCGTTTCACGTGGGAGGTAATGATACTGAGATGGGGTTGTAGGAGGTGGCTGAAGTCTTCGAGCAGACCAGAGAGTCTTCAACTTGGTGAGATTTTTGGAGGGTTGCATCCATGAAGAATCTTGGTGGTTAGCCTTATGATGACTTGCGAGTCCCCCTCTAAGAGTATCCTTTGGTAGCCTTTGTCCATGGCTGTTTGGAGACCCCGCAGTAGTCCTATTAGCTCAACTACGTTGTTGGTTGTGTCCCCCAGGAATCCCGCATCCAGACCAAGGATTTCACTGCTGGAATTTCTGAGCACTGCCCCATATCCTGTTGTTCCCAGGTTGCCTTTGGAGGCTCCATCAAAATTTACTTTGATGAAATGTGTTGGAGGGGGAGTCCAACTGGTTGGACTAGTCGGTTGACACTTATGAATCCTTGGTCCCGGTTGATTATTTAGTATAGGCTGCCAATTTTGAAGAGTGCATTGTTCCTCTAGGTTGCATTGAAGATCTTCCTCTGTCCAAGACTTACTCTTGATTGTTTCTTTGATTAGTGAGCTGATTTTCTCCCATGTGGCCTCTGGCAGGGAAGGTTTGGAGTGGAATATTCTCTTATTTCGTTCCTTCCAAATTTGCCAGAGAATAAATACTGGCAAAAGTTGCCAGATGATATTTAGTATAGGGTTTTTATAGGTACTGCGATACCAATTCTCTATTGTGTCATTGATGCTGCTCTGATTTTGGTTGGATTTGCACATTATTTGCGCTCCTTGGTCCCATATCTGTTGGTTGTATTGACACTCGTTAAAGAGGTGTTCTTTAGTTTCCTCCTGTTGGTAGTAGAGAACGTAGAGGGATGGTCTGTTGAAGCCTCTTTATCTTATATTTTCCCACGTTAAGGCTCTATTGTGCACCACTAGCCACAAGAAGGTGGAGACCTTAGGCCAGAGAGCGGGGTTCCAGACTTTACTCCAAATGTGCTTCTTTTTTTGTCCCTGGTGATTTCCCTGCAGCAGATAAGCTTCTTTGATATTGAAGATGTCGGTTGTGGAGTATCCCCACCTTAGAATGTCTGGTCCCTCTTGATAGGGTATTTTCCTACGGATGGCTTGAGATTGCCAGCTCTGCAGATTGAGATTTTTCGGGGTCCCAAGCTCTTGATTCGAGATCTTCCATTGGCGCCACCATTGCTACTGTGCTTGTGGTTTCCAGAGGTCTTTAAACCTTAGGGAGGTATTCTGGTGGAGGGCTCTTTTGATATTGGATAGTTCCTCCATTACGTCCAAGGGTTTGAGTTGCTACCATGAGTCTTTCCAGAACAGGGCACTTTCTCCATCTCTTATCTCCCAGAAGGCATGATTCTGTACCAATGTGCGATTTTTCCAAGATGTGTTCCAGATGTTGGAACCATGTATTCGGTTGTTATATCGGATTAGTTGATCTTCTAGTGTGAGGGGGGCATATTTTCGTTTCCACAGTTGTTCCCAGACGGCTGTTGGAGTTCTTAGCAATCTCCACCAGATTTTAGCTCCAATTACTTGATTAAATTTCCCTAGATCCCGAAGTCCCACTCCTCCTTGAATTTTTGGCATGCAAAGTCTATCCCAGTTGACTAGAGCCCATTTCTTGTTGGGTTGATGATCGTGCCAGAGAAAGTTTCGCTCAAGGTTTCTGATGGCTCTGATGACTTTTTTGGGAGCAGCCAGAGCGGTGAAGAGATAAGTGGGTAGAGCTTTCAAAACGGACTTGAGGAGTACCAGCTGAGAGGCAATATTGAAGGGTCTAAAGGTCCAATTACTTAGCCTGTTGGAAATGGAAAGGAGAAGGTTGTCCTAGGAGATGGATCTGGTCGTTGCTCCTGTGAGGGGAACCCCGAGATAGTTGGATGGTAGGGAGCTCCTGGGTATCCCCAGAAGTCTGGAAACATGAAGTTGGATAGAACGTGGGGTATTAAAAAAGTAGAGCTTGGACTTTTCCAAGTTGAGTGACATGCCTGAGGCTTCGGTGAAGTCAGAGAGGATGGAATTGAGCTTGTTAGCTTCCTTGACCATGGGGGAGTTCAGGAGGAGGGTGTCATAAAAAAATTGGCTATGAGAGGGTGCTGGCTGAATATTGTGTGGAGGCAAGCCTTTAAGGGAGCCTTCAGTCACTGCTGCTTTGATGTATCATCCTAGGCCTTCCGCCAAAAGTACAAATAGGAAGGGGGAGAGGGGGTCCCCTTGTTGGATTCCTCTGGATGGTGAGAAAGGTTGGGATGGTACACCTTACCAGAATGGAGAAGAAGGCGAAGGAGGTGAGATTCATGACCCAATTTACCCAACCCTGATCAAAACCAAAAGAGTCTAAGACAGCTCTGAGATATTTCCAGTTGGCTCGATCAAAAGCTTTTGAAAGATTGAGTTTGATTAGCATACCTGGAGTTCTTGAAGTCTTGAGGGAGTGGATGATCTCGTGGGCTAAAATAACGCTATCCATGATTTGTCTCCCTTCTACATACCCTACCTACTCCATGGAAATGAGAAATGGAAGAATGGGTTTGAGTCGATTGGCTATTACCTTTGTTATAATTTTGTAGATAACATTACACAGGGCTATGGGTCTGAATTGTTTGGTGTTTGTGACTCTTTCTTATTTCGGAATAAGGGTGAGAAAGGTGGCATTGAGAGCTGGTAGGACCAGGCCTAAAGCTCTTGATTCCTCTACCACTTCCCACACTTCTTGTCTTACTAGGTCCCAGCAGTGGTGGAAAAAATCCATGGTAAATCCATCCGGGCCAGGGGCCTTTCCTGGAGGCATGGGTTTTACTTCTTGATCTACTTCTTCTTGGGTGATGGGCTGAGTTAAAGCTGCATTTTTCTCTAGGGTTACCAGTGATGGTATATGTCTGGTGACTCTTCGCATGGCTTCCGTTTTGTCCTTCTTCGGTTCCGTTAGAAGGTTTTGGTAGTACTTGAGAATCTCCTCCTCGATTTTGGAGTGTTCCCTGATTATGTTGCCCTGACTGTCCTCCAGGTGAGTGATCCTATTGATGTGTCATCTATGAATCATAGCTCTATGAAAAAAATTTGTGTTCTTCTCCCCTTCCTTGAGCCATTTCACTCTGGATTTTTGCTTCCATAAGATTTCCTCTTGTTTCCTTCTTTATTCTAGTTGTTCCTGTAGCTGCTCCTCCTCCTTCATTAATTCAGTGGTTCTGGATCTGGAAATGAATATTTTTTGAATCTCCCCTAGCCTGCTTTCTATGGTCCTTATACTTTGAAGTATATTGCCAAAGAAATTTTAGTTCCATTGTTTCAGCATCTGCTTGAAGTTTTTAAGGCGCTGCTGGAATTTGTACATGCTGGAGCCATGGTCTATTTTCGTTTCTCCCACCAAGATTTGGCTAGCTGCTGAAAATCTAGATGCGATAACTAGAATTTCTCGAAGCGAAAGGGCTTATACTTGGGAATATCTCCCGTGTCTAGCTGAAGAGCCAGGGGCCAGTGATCCGAGCCTACTTTTGGTAGAGTGATGCTTTCCAGATAGGAGCCCGATTCCATTATTTCTTCAGTGACTAAGAAGCGATCCAGTCGGCATGCAATGTGTTGATTGCCTAATCCGCGATTAGACCAGGTGAAAGTACCATTGCTATTATCTATATCTACTAATTTTATATGATCAATGAGAGCTTTAAACTTACCACTATCTTGCTCTAGTTTTTTGGTACCTCTAGTTTTCTCCTCTAGCGTCAGGATCATGTTGAAGTCACCTCCTAAGATCCAGTTTTGAGTTGTTTCCAGGGTCTTGATCAGTTCAAGCTGCTCCATGAATTTGTCTTTGTCCTGGTTGTTGTGAGGCCCGTATACATTGGTGATGAATCCTTCCTGATTCGAGCCGATGACCTTGAAGTGAGCCATTATTGTGCCTATCGTTGTAAAGGGTTTGCTGATAGTGATGTTGGATGGGTTCCATAAGATAGCAAGGCCACCTGAGGCACCTATGGAATCTGTTGTTATGGAGTTGCATTCTCGCCATATGTGCTAAAAGATTGTTTCGGCCTCTGCTCCTCGACATTTAGTTTCCTATAGCAGCAGAATATCTAGTTTTTCTGCTATGATGTAGTCTCGGAGGATCCTTTTCTTGGATCTACCATTAAGTCCTCTAATTTTCCAGGTGATGATCTTAATCATTAAGAGGGAGGTGTTGTGTGGAGGTATCCCTCCGAGAGCTTGTGGATCTGACCTGAATTTATCATAAGGTTTCCCTCTTACTTGATCAGTTGGTGCACGGTTTTTCATCCTCTTCTTTTGTTTTATCGAAGGACTCTCTTCGAGCCAGAGCTCGACTCCGTTGCTATGCCCAGGCATGCTGTGGATCCTGCTGAGGAATTGAGAAATACCTTATGTACTTTGCGCAATTGTTCTTCAGGGAGGGTCTGCAGGTCCTTTTGATTTAGGGCTTCCTCCAGCTTTTCCATATCTATCCCTGCTAGATCTCGATCGTCCAGTAGCATTGGGGTGTCCCCATCCCCTTCTCCTCTCTCTTCTATGTGGGTTTCACAAGTTTGGGGATAAGGGTTAGGATTCGGGCAATTTTTTTGCGGCTATTGAGAATCCTTGTGTGGGTCCTAAATTTCCTCATCTTCGGGTAGCTGATCCAAAATCTCATAAGAGTTTTTGGTTGCGACTTTTTGTCTGGAGTCCGGGATCTGCTTCCTTGGTGGGTTTCTCCCTTTTTATGTGACCGTGGTGAAGCCATCCTTCTGTGTGGTGTCGTTTGCTCTGGTATCTTGTTTGATAAGAGGGAAATCACGATATAAGTGGTCGTGCTCATGGCATCTCCTGCATCTAAAGGGAATGTGCTCATAGTCCAGAGTTTGTTGCCAGTCCTCATCCTGGTATTCAAGGGTCACCGCTCCAGGGAGTGCTTTGGAAATATTCATGTAAACACAGATCCTGGCATATGAGGTATATTTTCACTGTCTTGTGGCTTCCGAAGCTTTGACATACTGCTCGAGGGTATTTCCTATGCCCATTAGAATCTCTTCCAACTAGAAATCTTGGGGCAAGGAGTATAGGTGGATCCATATAGGGGCCATGGTGAAATCTTCTTTGTCTAGGCTAAATCTTTCAGTCCAGAAGTGTAGGAACAACCCTCCTGAGTTGTAGAAGTATGACCCATTTTCAAAGATCCTGTCCTTGTCCTCTAGATTGTATAGAATGATTGTAAAGAAACCTTTGGAGCTGATTTGGAACTTATAATCCCCTTTGGGATTCCACCAGTGCTTGATCCATTTGTTGAGGTCCCTCTCTGCTGGCCAAAGTCCCAGAAATTTTCCAATGAGGGCATGCTCTCTCATAAATTGTGTGTGCTCTCCAACCCTAGTTGAGCTAATGAGGTATCTCGACGGTTTCTCCATTTGTGGAATGAATTTGCCTGGTTCCCAACCCCATGGTGGCTTTGGTTGAGAGGTTTTGGCTTCTGTCTCCATTTCCATTCTGAGGCCTTATTCCCTAGCTAGGAGCTGCTCTCGTACTTGTAGTGGCAGCTCGAAAGTGGGTCTCTTTGCTCTGGTACCTGATCTATCATTGACCGCAACATTGTAGTATGAGGGGGGTTCCTCCCCCCCCTCTTCTTCGCCCATACCGGTGTACCAGTGGGCGCTGAATGGTCATGATCGGTGCTAGTGAATCTCCGCGCAGGGGTTCTTTGTCTGGTCGGCGACAATCTACACCACAAAGGGATTAGGGTTTCTCATGGCGATGTCCATGAAAACTTCTCGATAATGAATGAGAGAATATTAGTTATACAATGATTGGCAATTGCCCTGATTGAAAATATATGATGCCCCTGAGAGATGTTCTTCTTTATAATAAAATCATGTTTGTTTTTTATACATTCTTGACAAGGGTCGATATACGAAGTCACAAGTTAAATATAGTGCTTCTCATGTTATAACAGAGATATGTTTATTTTACCTTTGCTAATTTTCGCGTTGGATTTCACTTAATAAAAAGCACTAAATCATGATCTTTTAAAGATCATGGAAACAAATTTACATCATTGGAACAAAATGGAGCCGATCCTCTCAATTTTTTCATATATTACTTTTAACTATTTAGATTATTGGAGATTTGACATTTAAAATGATATGATTATTGTTTTAGTTTGTGAAGGCTTTGTGTTCCTCTCATTACATGGAAGCACCCATGATTTCTATGTGAGAAAAAATAATTTGAGGAAATGTACGTTATGTTGTTTTCAATTGCAAGGAACAGAGAATGGAGAATTCGATATGCTTTTATATTCACCACCTTATATCTAAGGAAGTAAGTAACGAAGAATTCGATATTACCCTTAAAATTTCAGCTCTTCATGGTGGTAACCATGGGGTGAGGGCGCTCTTCCAACGCCTCCGCCCTATCCTTCAAAACAATGGTGGGCTCATCCAACCAAAAAATTCCGTTGAGCGAAGAAGTCCCCATCTCGATTTATTAAAAAGTCACAAATGTTCCCTGGTTGAGCTTCATGACTTTCAAGTTGAAGGCCCTTGCTTTAAGAGAGCATGTATCGAAGAGTTAACTAGTTCATGGCTATTTATGCACATGGTCAATCAATGAATTCAGAAAAATTGGATGACACTCATCAAAAGTGTATTGCACATTCTTGTTGGTTTGTGTTTGAAAGACAAAGATTATTTTTTTGTTTTGTTTTATAAGGGTTATATTTAATCAAATGGTGCTTTGAATATTTTTCTAGGGGTTAAAATTCCATCACCTTAATACTTTCTTAAGAAAATATTTAATTTATACTTAACCATTTAATACTTAAGAAAATATTTAATTTGACATATTGAATTAAATTTATTTAATTAAAATTAAAATTAAAATATAAAATTAATTTTTTTTAAATAAAAATAAAAAAATAAAAATAAAAAATAAAACAAAAACTAAAAATACCTTCAAAAACAAATTTGAAAATAGAACATTTAAAACTTAAAAAAAATCCACTAAAGGAAAAACGGGTTTAAGAAAAAAAAAAGACAATGGGCCAACTCCCACCCATATTGCATGTGGGGAAATTCCCATCCATTTAATTCTTATTCATATAGTTTAAAATCCTAATTTAAATTAAATTAGGTTTGAATTTAAATTAAATTAAATTAAGTTTAATATATATTTTGAATTATTGTTTTATTTATAGATAAATTTAAATATGTTAAACCCTAATTTAAATTGGATTTATAGTTAATTTATAAGGTTTAATTTATAGTCTAATTTAATTTAATTTATAGTTAATTTTTATATTCAATTTAATTTTTAGTTAATGTATAGTTTAATTATGGTTTAATTTATAGTTGAAAATAGGGTTAAATTTAATCTATAATTTTATTAGGGTTTAATCTATATTTTAAATTAGGATTTAATCTTTACTTTAAATTAAGGTTTAATATATAGTTTAAATTAAGGTTTAATCTAAGGTTGAAAATTTCCAAAAACTATCTTTATACTAGCCCTTCTAAACACAAACCATAGGTAGATGTTATACTACCAATTTTTTTTGAATGAAAAACTTCAATGGAATCTTAAAATATAGTTATCTTCTTCAATTTTTATTTCTAGGGTTTAATCTGTAATTAAATCATAACCTTAATTAGGATTTAAATATATACTTTGAATTTAATTAGATTTAATCTATACTTTAATTTAATTTAATTTATAGTTAAACTCTACATTAAATTTAATTGATAGTTAATCTATAATTTAATTAAAGTTTGATATATACTTTAAATTAAGTTTTATTTATAGATATATCTAAACATTAAATTAGGGTTTCACTATAGTTTAAGTATAGATTAAAGAGTAATTTAAATATAGTTAAACTCTAATTTAAATTGGATCTTTAGATTCGTCATTTTCCCTTTCATTTATATCAAATCCATTTAAAAGTTGAACTCTATTTATATTTTTACCATGTATTTTATGGATATATTCTTAATAGAAAATTTAATAGCAATTTTAAAAAGCAATTTTTCTTTGAGGATTTTTTATTTTGTATATAATATTTATATTCATAAAAATTTTGGTTATAAAAAAAATGTAAATATTAAAAAATGTTTTTTCAATTATTATTTGGGAAGGTCGTTATCAATAACATACAATTTTCAAAATTTAATTGGGCTCTATACGAGATTGCCAAACATGAGGAATAATTTATAGTCTTTATATAGTTGTTGAATAAAATTGTAATGAACAAACTTTTCTAAATTTGAAAATAGATTTTATTAATATATTTTTTAATTTCATTAAGATATTTGTTCAAATCAATTTCTGAAATTTAAAGTTGATTTTCTATCAATTTTCTTAGAAAAAATATAAATCATCATCTACAACATATATATCAAGTAGATTTGTTATCAATGTCTACAATACATGTATAAATTATTGAATGATTTTTTGTCAATGTTCTTATCACAAGTATAATTCATTATCTGCAAAGTTGAAGATGATTTGCTATAAATGTCCTTAGGACTAATTGTCTATAAAGTAAAAGATGATTCGAGACATTGCATTGTGACGAACATTTCCCAACAACGCGATGTGATTAACATTTTCCAATGTCGCAATGTGATGAAAATTTATCGACGTCGTATTGTGGTGATCATTTCCCAATGCCGCATTCTGATGAACATTTTCCCAACATCGTATTTTGATGAAAATTTACGAACGTCGCATTGTGATGAACATTTCCTATTGTCGTAATGTGATGAACATTTCACAATGTCCCATTGTGACAAACATTTTCCAGGGTCTCATGGAAACGAATTTACATCATTGGAACAAAATGGAGCCAATCCTCTCAATTTTTTCATCTACTACTTTTAACTATTTAGATTATTGGAGATTTGACATTTAAAATGATATGGTTATTTGTTTAGTTCGTGAAGGCTTTGTGTTCCTCTCATTACATGGAAGCGACCATGATTTCTATGTGAGAAAAAATAATTTGAGGAAACGTATGTCATGTTGTTTTCGATTGCAAGGAACAAAGAATGGAGAATTCAATATGCTTTTATATTCACCACCTTATATCTAAGGAAGTAAGTAACATATAATTCGATATTACCCTTAAAATTTTGTCTCTTCATGGCGGTAACCATGGGGTGAGGGCGCTCTTCCAACGCCTCTGCCCTATCCTTCAAAACAGTGGTGGGCTGATCCAACCAAAAAAATTTCATTGAGTGAAGAAGTCCCCATTTCGATTTATTAAAAAGTCACAAATGTTCCCTAGTTGAGTTTTGTGACTTTTAGGTTAAAGGCCCTTGCTTTAAGAGAGCTTGTATCGAAGAGTTAACTGGTTCGTGGTCATGGTCAATCAATGAATTCAGAAAAATTGGATGACACTCATCAAAAGTGTATTGCACATTCTTGTTGGTTTGTGTTTTAAAGACAAAGATTGTTTTTTTTTATTTTATAAAGGTTATATTTAATCAAATGGTGCTTTGAATATTTTTCTAGGGATTAAAATTCCATCACCTTAATATTTACTTAAGAAAATATTTAATTTATACTTAATCATTTAAGACTTAAAGAAAATATTTAATTTGATATATTGAATTAAAAATTGATTTTTTTTTCTTTAATTTTAATGTTACCAATAAAAGTAAAATTAAAATATAAAATTAAAATTGTTTTTTTTTTTTTAAATTTGATGTTGCCAATAAAATTAAAATATAAAATATAAAATTAAAAAAATTAATTTTAAAACAAAAATTAAAAATACCTTCATAAACAAATTTGAAAATAGAACATTTTAAAACTTAAAAAAAAAACACTAATGGAAAAATGGGTTTAAGAAAAAAAAAAAGATAATGGGCCAATTCCCACCCATATTGCATGTGTGGGAAATTCCCATCCATTTAATTCTCATCCATATAGTTTAAAACCCTAATTTAAAATAAATTAGGTTTAAATTTAAATTAAATTAAAATAGTTTAAATTAAATTAGGTTTAGTATATACTTTGAATTATTATTTTATTTATAGATAAATCTAAACATCAAATATAGTTAAAACCTAATTTAAATTGGATCTATAGTTAATTTATAGAGTTTAATCTATAGTTTAATTTAATTTAATTTTTAGTTAAACTTTAGATTCAATTTAATATTTAGTTAATGTATAATTTAATTATGATTTAATCTATAGTTGAAAATAGGGTTAAATTTAATCTATAGTTTTATTAGGGTTTAATCTATATTTTAAATTAGGGTTTAATCTTTACTTTAAATTAGGGTTTAATCTATAGTTTAAATTAAGATTTAATCTAAGGTTGAAATTTTCCAAAAAACTGTCTTTATACTAGCCCTTCTAAGCACAAACCATAGATCGATGTTATACTACCAATTTTTTTTTTCATGAAAAACTTCAATGAAGTCTTAAAATATGGTTATCTTCTTTAGTTTGTATCTCTAGGGTTTAATCTATAATTAAATCCTAATTTTAATTAGGGTTTAAATATATACTTTGAATTTAATTAGATTTAATCTATACTTTAATTTAATTTAATTTATAGTTAAACCCTAAGTTAAATTTAATTGATAATTAATCTATAATTTAATTAAGGTTTGATATATACTTTAAATTAGGGTTTTATTTATAAATATATCTAAACATTAAATTAGGGTTTCACTATAGTTTAAGTATAGATTAAAGAGTAATAAAAATATAGTTAAACTCTGATTTAAATTGGATCTTTAGATTCACCATTTTCCCTCTCATTTGCTTCAAATCCATTTAAAAGTGGAACTCTATTTATATTTTTACCATGTATTTTATGGATATATTCTCAATATAAAATTTAATAACAATTTAAAAAAACAGATTTTTTTTGAGGATTTTTTTATTTTGTATATAATATTTATATTCATCAAAAGTTTGGTTATAAAAAAATGTAAATATTAAAAAAGTTTTTTCAGTTATTATTTGGAAAGGTCGTTATCAATAACAAACAATTTTCAAAATTTAGTTGGGCTCTATATGAGATCGCCAAACATGAGGAATAATTTATATTATTTATATAGTTGTTGAATAAAATTGTAATGAACAAACTTTTCTAAATTTGAAAATAGATTTTATTAATGTATTTTTTAATTTCATTAAAATATTTATTCAGATCAATTTTTGAAATTTATAGTTGATTTCCTATCAATTTTCTTAGAAAAAATATAAATCATCATATACAACATATATATCAAGTAGATTTGTTATCAATGTCTACAATACATGTATAAATTATTGAATGATTTTTTATCAATGTTCTTATCTAAAGTATAATTCATTATCTACAAAGTTGAAGATGATTTTATATAAATGTTCTTAGGACAAGTATAAATAATTATCTATAAAGTAAAATATGATTCAAGACATTGCTTTGTGACAAACATTTCCCAAGAATGTGATGTGATTAACATTTCCCAGTGTCACAATGTGATGAAAATTTATCGACATTGCATTGTGACGATCATTTCCCAATGTTGCATTCTGATGAACATTTTCCCAATTCCGCATTTTGATGAACATTTCCCAACATCGCATTATGATGAAAATTTCCCACTGTCGCAATGTGATGAACATTTCACAATGTCACATTGGGACGAACATTTCCTAGTGTCTCATTGTTACAAACATTTTCCAATGTCACATTGTGATGAACGTTTCCCAAAGTCACATTGTGACAAACAATTCCCAACGTTGCAATGTCATGAACATTTCTCAATGTTGCAATTGTTATAAAAAAATTTGGTTGTCACAATGCAACGAAATATCTCTCTACATCACATTGTGACGAACATTTCAAATATCAATATAACAAATTATATATATATATAGTACAACACACATAGTCATGTGCATGGTCATTTTTGGTGAGCCATACCCATGGCTATGGTCATGGTCAAGCATAGTCTACCATATAAGCCATGATTAGAGTCAAACATAGTCAACCACTCTAATGGTCAATCATAATCACAATCATGGTCAATCATGGAGTCATCATTTACCATAGTTAACCATACTCATGGTCAAACATAAACTATCACTCTTAACCATACCATGGATTTTTATTATACTTTAATAATATATTAATAAAATATTACTTTATTATTATATTAATACTTTATTATTGTATTATATAATAATGTATAAATACTTGATTAATACATTTAACATTTTAATTAATAATATATAAATATATTAATTATAATATATTTAAACATTATAATTAAGGGATAATACATTATTATAATGTATTAATATGCCTATATATTATTAGATATCACATATTGATGTATCATTACTTTATTAATGTATATATTCTATATATTCTATTAATGTATTACTCTAATACATTATTAATGTATTACAAAATTAATAATATATTAATGTTTAATTCATGTATTTTATTAGTAATATATTATATTAATACATTACAATATATATTAATTTATTGATATTTTAATTTAGACATTATATTAATATATTGATTAATTGTTTACTATTAATATTTAATAATATGTTATTAGTGGATCAATGTAACCGCTATCTCTGCAACAGTGTGAACTTTTTGAAAAAAGGTGTTGAATTTTGTCACTGCCTGGCAAGGGTTTGAAGAGGCCGAGAGTGCAGGTGCGAATCTTGTAGAGGTTCGCATGCCTCTCCTCTGGTAGGGTGTGAACCTCTATCACTCACTCTTCACGTGTCCTCGGAAGCAACTTTTCCCGCAGGTTGCTTTCCTACAGGGAGCGAACTCGTCCAGATTCCGTCAAGAGCCATTCTGAGGTTGTTGATCGCTGGAGGAGCTCGCTGTGGAGGCGGATTGTGGCTGCTGATCGCTGGAGGAGCTCGCTGTGGAGGCAGATCGCTTGCCGGAGTGTGGATCACTCGCTGGTGAAGAGGATCGTTGCCTGTAGAACGTGGAGTGAGCGTGGAGCGGGTTGAACAGTGGAATCACTGCATGCAATCGTTGCATGAATGCTCTATCGTTCCATTTGTGTGTGGCTCTGGCGAAGGGTCTGCTGGGAGAGGCCGAGTTCTCCTCTCCTCTGAAGGGCGAGTGGGAAAATCGTGTCAGGTCTGCGGCCAACATTCTTCAGCAAGAAGACGAGTTATGTGAAAGGATAAGTCTGTAAGTTCGACGCTGTCATGGAGGCCCAAGACTCGCCCCTCGGGTCCTCGCATGCTCCGCCCCCAGATGCTGAAGCTGCCTTCTCCTCCCTACTAGCTTCGTTGCCCAAAAAGAAAAAACCCGAAGTCACTAAGTTCGTCAAAAAGCTCGATGATGTTCCCGAGGTAAACCTCCCTCCCGAGGGTCCGATCCAGGTCGCCTTTTCCCTGGCAGAGCAGGCTCTAGTGGGTCAATTCACGGGCCTTTGGCCCTCGCCAAAATCGACAGAAAACTGGGTCGTTAAGAATTGGATGCTACTGATCAAGAACAAAGTCACCTCATATTTTCTGGGTAGAGGCTACTTCCTGTTCGAGTTCAACACAAAGGAGGACAAAGACTTAATCTTCAGGAATGGGCCCTATTTCATGGGACCTCAGGGCCTCTACCTCAACAAATGGACCCCTGACTTCAAACTGGCCGTGGATGTCCCAACGACAGTTCCTGTCTGGGTTTGTCTCCCTAATCTTCCTGTGCACTGCTGGAACTAGGATTCCCTCAAGCACATTGGAGATGCCTTGGGAAAGTTCATTGATCGAGCAAACAACAACGATCAATATGATTGCGCCCGAATCTGTGTCGAGGTGGACTTAGAGGTGGGAATTATGGAGGCCATCAAAATAAAGGTTGGCAGTTGGACGCATGTGCAAGTGATGGACTACGAGCAGCTCCCTTTCAAATGCCGTAAATGTCATGTCTATGGCCATTTTGCAAGAGGGTGCCCGAACAAAGGGGAAGCACAGAAAGGAAAGGAAGATGGTTGGAACCAATTCAAGAGGTCAAAGACAACTCACAAGAAGACTGGGGCTCAAGGCTCTCAGCCAGCCTCCACCCAGAATGATCCTCCTCCAAAAAGTCAAGGAAATAGGTATGAGCTATTAAGCTCTTTATAAGAGACTCCTCGGGAAGAAGCTAGACAAGACAAACCCTCAGAGAAAATGACTTCAGCAGGAACAAGTCCTGAAGAAAGTGACACGGCAAGAAACAAGGATAAGCAATCAGAAGTCTCTGAGGAGGAGCAGGACTCGGAGGAGTCTGAGGAGGATGGATAAATAGGAGAGACACAGACCTTGGTCAGAATATATGCAAGGGGCCACAAATCTTCCAAAGAAAAGCGAGACCAAGAAACTTATAAAAATAAGCTTTAGGGTAGTCATCCCACTCTGGAGAAGCTCCTTGACAAAAATACGAAGATGCCTAGAAATCAAGTGCAAGGCTCCAAGGGAGCCCCTCACCATAAAAATAAATGATGAAGATTGTCTCCTGGAACTACAGAGGAATGGGGAGAAAAGTGAAAGAAGAAGCAATGAGAAGCCTTTTAAGAAGAGAAGCTCCAGACATTCTTTTGATTCAGGAGACCAAAATGGAGGACAATGAGTTTCTCCAAATCAGTAAAAAATTATGGAAAGGAAGTAGCGGTCAAGCTGTCTCAGCACGGGGAGCCTCTGGGGGTCTGGGCTCTCTTTGGAATCCTATCAAGTTCAAGTTGGTCTCCGAGCTGCACAACACCCATTGGCTATTTTTGAAGCTCCAGCCTTTGGACTCGAGGGAGACACTTAATCTCTTCAATGTCTATGTTCCAACAAATATAGGGGAG
>JASDQU011178947.1:2197-14169 GCA_032191745.1 Picea mariana | reverse complement strand
GTACGATGCAACTCCCCTGCGCGGCTTCCCTCACAGTCTGGGCATGGTGGAGGTTTGGTGGAGTGTCAGAGTGCTTTCCCGACAGGTCGCTTGGCTTCAAAACACTAGCGAGTTCACAGGGTGTTGCCACTGTTCCAATGAATTAGAGAAGAGGCTGTGACAATTTTGTTGTTCCAGTGGAGCGGAGGCTGCAGAGAATACTCGACTCTTTGCTCTGTCAACCTGGGCAATGAGGGTTAAAGATAACATGACTGCCATGGCTATTAAAGCCTTCTGGTTAGTGTGTTGTTGGCTAGTACTCCTCCCTCGTGCGAGGGGCCTCGTCGTACGAATGTGCCTGCTCCTATCCATGCCTAGTTAAAGTCGGAGGGGATGCGGGCCAGTAGATGCATTAATACCGCGTCCCGACCGGCGCCCGCGTGGCACAATTGCACGTTGTGTCACCTGATCTGGGGGTTGAAGGTCTTTGGTGGCCAAGGCTTGGCACCGAGTGAAGATCTCTGGATCTGGTGAGATGTGGGCTTCCCAACAAAAGTGTTCCACTCCCATTTCGACGGTTTCATTTGCTAGGCCGTCCGCAACCTTGTTTGCATCCCGTTTCACGTGGGAGGTAGTGATGCTGAGGTGGGACTGGAGGAGGTGGCTAAAATCTTCGAGCAGACCATAGAGTCTCCAACTTGGTGAGATTTTGGCAGGGTTGCATCCATGGATAATCTTGGTGGTTATTCTTATGATGACTTGCGAGTCCCCCTCTAAGATTATCCTTTGGTAGCCTTTGTACATGGCTAATTGGAGGCCTCGTAGTAGACCTGTTAGCTCAGCTACGTTGTTGGTTGTGTCGCCTAGGAATCCCGCATCTAGACCGAGGATTTCACCGTTGGAATTTTTTAGCACTGCCCCATATCCTGCTGCTCCCGGATTACCTTTGGAGGCTCCATCAAAATTTACTTTGATGATATGTGCCATAGGGGGGATCCAACTGGTTAGACTAGTCGGTGGACCCTTATAAATCCTTGGTCCCGGTTGATGATTTAGTATGGGCTGCCAGCTTTGAAGAATGCATTGTTCCTCTGGGTTGCATTGAAGATCTTCCGCTGTCTAGGACTTACTCCTGATTGTTTCTTTGATTATGGGTCTAATTTTTTCCCATGTGGTCTCTGGCGGGGAAGATTGGGAGTGGAATATTCTCTTGTTTCTTTTCTTCCAAATTTGCCAAAGAATAAATCCCGGCAGAAGTTGCTAGATGAGATTTAATATGGGGTTATTATAGGTACTTCGATCCCAATTCTCGATTGTGTCATTGATGCTGCTCCGATTTTGGTTGGATTTACGCATTATTTGCGCTCCTCGGTCCCATATCTGTTGGTTATAGTGACACCCGCTAAAGAGGTGTTCTTTAGTTTCCTCCTGTTGATAGCATAGAACACAGAGGGATGGTCCGATGAAGCCTCTCTTCCTTATATTGTCCCACATTAAGACTCTATTGTGCACCACGAGCCATAGGAAGGTGGAGACCTTAGGCCAGAGAGCGGGATTCCAGACTTTACTCCAAATGTGATCCTTTTGTTGTCCCTGGTGATTTCCCTACAATAAATAAGCTTCCTTGATAGTGAAGATGCCAGTTGTGGAGTATCCCCACCTCAGGATGTCTGGCCCCTCTCTGGAGGGTATTTTCCTGCGCATGTCTTGAGATTGCCAGCTCTACAGATTAAGATTTTCTGGGATCCTGATCTCTTGATTTGAAATCTTCCATTGGCGCCAGCGCTGCTACTGTGTTTGTGGTTTCCAAAGGTCCTTAACCTTTAGGGATGTGTTCTAGTAGAGGGCTATTTTGAGATCGGATAGTTCCTCCATTGCGTCCAATGGTTTGAGTTGTTTCCAGGAGTCTTTCCAGAACAGGGCACTTCCTCCTTCTCTTATTTCCCAGAAGGCATGATTCTGTACTAGTGTGCGATTCTGCCAAGCTGTGTTCCAGATGTTGGAGCCATGTATTCGGTTGTTGTGTCGGATTAGCTGGTCCTCTAGCATGAGGGGGGCGTAATTTCGTTTCCACAATTGTGCCCAGGTAGCCATTGGATTTTTTAGCCATCTCCACCAGATTTTAGCTCCCATTACTTGATTAAGTTTCCCTGGATCCCGGAGTCCCAGTCCTCCTTGACTTTTTGGCATGCAAAGTCTATCCCAGTTGACTAGTGCCCAT
This sequence comes from Picea mariana, assembly GCA_032191745.1. Lineage (NCBI taxonomy): Eukaryota > Viridiplantae > Streptophyta > Pinopsida > Pinales > Pinaceae > Picea > Picea mariana. The sequence goes on along the minus strand of JASDQU011178947.1, from coordinate 11,969 downwards.
TTCTTGTTGGGTTGATGACCATGCCAGAGAAAGTTGCACTGAAGGTTTCTAATGGCTCTGATGATTTTTTTGGGAGAAACCAAGGCGGTGAAGAGATAAGTGGGTAGAGATTGTAGAACTGACTTGAGTAGTACCAGCCGTGAGGCAATATTGAGGGGTCTGAAGGTCCAATTGCTTAGCCTGTTGGAAATGGAAAGGAGAAGGTTGTCCCAAGAGATGGATCTAGCTACCTCTCCTATGAGGGAAACCCCGATATAGTTGGACGGAAGGGAGCTCCTGGGTATCCCAAAAAGTCTGGAGACATGGAGTTGGATAGAGGGCGGGGTGTTAAAAAAGTAAAGCTTGGACTTTTCCAAATTGAGTGACATGCCTGAGGCGTCAGTAAAGTCGGAAAGGATGGAATTGAGCTTATTAGCTTCCTTGATCGTGGGGGAGTTCAAGAGGAGGGTGTCATCAACAAATTGGCTATGAGAGGGTGTTGGCTGAATGTTGTGCAGAGGAAGACCTTTAAGGGAGCCTTCCGCTACTGCTACCTTGATGTATCGTCCCAGGCCTTCTGCCAAAAGTACAAACAAAAAGGGGGAAAGGGGGTCCCTCTGTCGTATTCCTCTGGATGGTGAAAAAAGTTGGGAAGGCACACCATTTACGAGAATGGAGAAGAAGGAAGAGGAGGTGAGATTCATGACCCAATTTACCCAACCCTGATAGAAGCCAAAAGAGTCTAGGACAGCCCTAAGATAATGCCAATTGGCTCGGTCGAAAGCTTTTGAGAGATCGAGTTTGATTATCATACCTGGAGTTATTGAAGTCTTGAGGGAGTGGATGATCTCGTGGGATAGAATGACACTATCCATGATTTGTCTCCCTTCTACATACCCTGCGTGCTCCTTGGAAATGACAAAGGGCAGAATCGGTTTGAGTCTATTGGCAATGACCTTCGTTATGATTTTGTAGATAACATTGCACAGGGCGATGGGTTTGAATTGTTTGGGGTTTGTGACTCTTTCTTCTTTCGGAATAAGGGTGAGAAAGGTGGCATTGAGGGATGGCAATACCAGGCCTGCAGCTCTTGATTCCTCTACCACTTCCCATACTTCTTGTCTGACCAGTTCCCAGCAGTGGTGGAAGAAATCCGTGGTGAATCCGTCTGGGCCAGGGGCTTTTCCTAGGGGCATGGTTTTTATTGCTTGGTCTACTTCTTCTTGAGTAATGGGTCGAGTTAGAGCTACATTTTTCTCTGGGGTTACCAATGATGGTATATGTTCTGTGACTCTACGTATGGCTTCCGTTCTGTGCTTTTTCGGTTCCATTAGAAGATCTTGGTAGTACTTGAGCAACTCCTCCTCGATTTTGGAGTGTTCCCTGGTTATGTTGCCCTGACTGTCCTCCAGGTGAGTGATCCTGTTGACGTGTCGTCTATGCATCATAGCTCTATGAATTTTTTTTGTGTTCTTCTCCCCTTCCTTGAGCCATTGGACCTTGGATTTCTGCTTCCATAAGATTTCCTCTTGTTTCCTTCTTTCCTCTAGTTGTTCCTGTAGCTTCTCCTCCTCCTTCATTAATTCTGGGGTTCTGGATCCAGAAATGAATGTTTTTTGAATCTCCCCCTGCCTACTTTCTATGGTCCTTATACTTTGAAGTATGTTGCCAAAACAATTTTTGTTCCTTTGTTTTAGCATTTGCTTGAAGTTTTTGAGGTGCTGCTGAAATTTGTACATGCTGGAGCCATGGTCTATTTCCACCTGCTCCCACCAAGATTTGGCTAGTCGCTGAAAGTCCGGATGCGATAGCCAGAATTTCTCGAAGCGAAAAGGCTTGTATCTGGGAGGCTCTCCCGTGTCTAGCTGAAGAGCCAGGGGCCAGTGATCTGAGCCTGCTTTTGGTAGAATGAGGCTTTCCAAGTAGGAGCCTGATTCCATTATTTCTTCGGTGACTAAGAAGTGGTATAATCGATAGGCAATGTGTTTATTTCCTGACCTGCAGTTGGACCAGGTGAAAGTACCATTGCTATTTTCTATATCTACTAATTTTAACTGATCAATGAGAGCTTTAAACTTACCACTGTCTTGGTCTAGTTTTTTGGTGCCTTCAATTTTCTCCTCCAGCATCAGGATCATGTTGAAGTCACCTCCCAAGATCCAATTTGGGGTTGTTGCCAGGGTCTTGATCAGTTTAAGCCACTCCATGAATTTGTCTTTGTCTTGGTTGTTGTGAGGCCCGTAGACGTTGGTGATGGCTCCTCCCTGATTCGAGCCAATGACCTCGAAGTGGGCTGTTATTTTGCCTATAGTTGTAAAGGGTTTGCTGATAGTGATGTTGGATGGGTTCCATAAAATGGTAAGGCCGCCTGAGGCCCCAGTGGAATCTGTTGTTATTGAATCACATTCTCGCCATATGCGCTAAAAGATTATTTCAGCTTCTGCTCCTCAGCATTTAGTTTCCTGTAGTAGCAGTATATCTGGTTTTTCTGCTATGATGCAGTCTCGGAGGATCCTTTGCTTGGATCTACCATTCAGTCCTCTAATGTTCTAGGTGATGATCTTCATCATTAAGAGGGAGGTGTGGAGTGGAGGTATCCCTCCGAGAGCTTGTGGATCTGACCTGAGTTTATCATCAGGTTGTCGGATTCCTTGATCAGTTGGTGCGTGGTTTTCTGTCCTCTTCTTTTGTTTTCTCGAAGGACCCTCTTCGAGCCAGAGCTCGAGTCCATTGCTATGCCCAGGCGCGCTGTGGTTCCTGCTGAGGAGTTGAGAAATACCTTATGTACTTTGCGTAGTTGTTCTTCAGGGAGGGTCTGCAGGTCCTTTTGATTGATAGCTTCCTCCAGCTTTTCCAGATCTATCCCTACTAGATCTCGGTCGTCCAACAGCATTGGAGTGTCCCCATCCCCTTCTCCTCTATCTTCTGTATGGGTTTCACCAGTTTGGGGAGAAGGGTTAGTAATTGGGCAGTTTTTTTGTGGCTGTTGAGGGTCCTTGTGTGGGTCCCGAATTTCCTCAGCGTCTGGCAGCTAGTCCAAAAACTCATAAGAGTTTTTCGTTGCGATTTTTTTCCTGGAGTCCGGGATCTGCTTCCTTGGAGGGTTTCTCCTTTTTGATGCTACCATGGTGAAGCCATCCTTCTGAATTGATTCATTTGTTTTTGTAGCTTGTTTGATAAGAGGGAAATCCTGATATAAGTGGTCGTGCTCATGGCATCTCCTGCATCTAAAGGGATTGTGCTCGTAATCCAGAGTTTGTAGCCAATCCTCATCCTGGTACTCAAGGGTCACCGCTCCAGGGAGTGCTTTGGAGATATTCATGTAAAAACAGATCCTGGCATATGAGGTATATTTTCTCTGTCTCGTGGCTTCCGAAGCTTTGACATACTGCCCGAGGGTGTTTCCTATGCCCATTAGAATCTCTTCCAATGAAAACTCTTGTGGCAAGGAGTATAGGCGGATCCACACCGGGGCCATGGTGAAATCCTCTTTATCTGGGCTAAATCTTTCAGTCCAGAAGCGTAGGAACAACCCTGCCGAGTTGAAAAAGTACGGTCCATTTTCAAAGATCCTATCTTTGTCCTCTAGATTGTATAGAATGATTGTGAAGAAACCCTTAGAACTGAGTTGGACCTCATGATCCCCTTTGGGATTCCACCAGTGCTTGATCCATTTGTTGAGATCCCTCTCTGCAGGCCAAAGTCCCAAAAATTTGCCAATGAGGGCATGCTCTTTCATAAATTGTGTGTTCTCTCCAACCCTAGTTGAGCTAATAAGGTATTTTGGTGGTTTCTCCATTTGTGGAATGCATTTACTTGGTTCCTAGCTCCGTGGTGGCTTTGGCTGAGATGTTCCGGCTTCTGTGTCCATTTCCGTTCTGAGGCCTTGTTCCCGGGCTAAGATTTGTTCTCGTACCTGCGGTGGCAACTCGAAGGTGGGTCTCTTTGCTCTGATGCCTGATTTATCATTGGCCGCCACATTGTGATATGAGGGGTTCCCCCCCCGCCCCCCTCCTCTTCGGTCATACCGATGTATCAGTGGGGGCCGAATGGTCTTGATCGGTGCTAGTAGATCTGCGAGCAAGGGTTCTTTGTCTTATCGGCGGCAAACTACACCACGAAGGAAATAGGGTTTCTCATGCTGCGTTTCCCTCTCAGGGACTATGCCTTGTGTTCTCTTAATATATTAATATATTACTAATAAAGTGATATTATATTATTATTAAAATATTAATGCATTAATAAAATATTAATATTTTAACAATATATTATTATTAAAGTATTAATGTCACTATATTATTTTAATATATTAATACATTATTACTTTAATATTTTAATACATTATTAATGTATTAATAGTTTAATATGTTATAGTAATGTATTAGTACTTTAATTTATAGGTTACATTATACATTAATGTAAATTAATACTTTAATTTATACATTTTTATTATATATTACATTAATATAATATATTACATTAACATATTAATAGATCATTAATTTATATACATGAATATAATATATTTATGTATTATATTAATATAATAATAATATTATTATATATTATTACATAAATGTAATATTTAATTAATATATTGATTATGTGTTAATAAATTAATGGTCGAGCACATGTAACTAGCAACAACTATTTTATAAAAGTGATTGATATTAACCACTTTTATAAAGTGGTTATTGCTAATAATATTATTATCTTATTTATTTCAAAGATTTATCTAAATATTATTATAATATCTTAAAAAATATTTTTATTTTAAACTTCAATTTTTGAAAATCCTATTTAATTTCTCTGAAAATGTTATATCATTATGATAAATAAAATAAATAATAAATTACAAAATTCCGTGGTGGCTAGAGAACTTCATAATATTGCCTTGAATGTCTATATAGGTTTACAAAAATGCAGGAAGAAATTATACATTTACCAGATTCCGGATACTCTTACGTGGTCTCATGTATCTGGATTAATTTATTTCTAGATATTTCAAAAATATTCAATATCCGGATTGTTCTCCTTCTATCCAATCGAGCCAATTAAAATGACCAGATGATGGATGGTAAATTTATAATTGGAACCTCAGGTGGAACTCTGCGGTCTTCAACATTTATATTTCTCTCCAGTCATTTCCCTCGACAATCTCATGGAATTGTATTTTAATAATTCACCTGCCAAAATGTGATGCTCAAAGCAAAGTACATGTTTGGTAGGGTTTGACCGTTTGAGTATAGAAGCATTAAGCTTTTGCATACATCTCGTCCTTTGAAATTGACATCAAAATTTAGGAAGAAATTTTAAAATCAAATTTGTAGGTATAGATTGAATTCCTACTCCCACCATGTACTTTATCTGTTTACGTTTTCAATATATGTTATCTATCCTCTAAATTGGTATTTTGCATAACATTTGGTTTTACAATAAACTTTGAAAGCTGCTTTCCAGCTATTTTCTTAGAACAAAAATGACTCTGTTACCACACATTATAAATGATGAGTGTATTACCACATATTATATAATAATAATAATAATAATAATAATAATAATCTATTTTTAAGGTCAGGATCAAGCCAACACACTAAATTGGTGTATGAGACCCTCTTGTTTGTGAAACAAGGGACCCCCCTCCGTCCAGTGATTTGACTGATAAAGTCTACAAAGGTATACATACCCTACTTGAACCTATGACCTCTTAAGAAGAAACACATGTTCTTAACCATTAAGCCCACTCAAGCTGTATCAACATATATTATAAATGACATGTAGTATTTAATATCAATTTAGAATTTCCTTAAAGGAAAAAATATTTAATAGAAATTTCTAAATTTTTATTATATTTAAAGAAAAATAATATAAAATTGAAAATGTGTTGTAAAATGATGAGTGTATTTCCCGGATGGGGTACCACGCGGAAAGGAAGGGGCACGTGGAGGCGCGCAGGGAGAGGCCATTTATGGTGGCTCTTACCTCACACCATAGCCATTTATGAAGGCTCTCACCTCCGTCGGCCTCCGTCTATCGATGGGGCCTCTTACGCGTGAGCAAAGGCCGTCTAGCCAGAGCATTAAGCTCTCGTCTTTAATGGCTGCAGCCATAGTTTATGCCATTATCCACCTCACCGGAACTCTTAGAGTGCATTCGAAGCTCGCCGAGCAGCGCAGGAATAGCAGTGCAGGCGACACCCTGGCATTGGTCCTCATCCTCACCATGCCGCGAGCGAGGGGGAGACCTCGCAGAGGAGCCGGCTGGTACACAGCTGATTCCAGGAGGAAACGACACAAGCAGTTCGAAAGGGCTCTTCTCCTGGCCAAGAGAAAGCGACGTAGGGAGACCATAGCAACGAGCTCGTCCCCCAAAACTTTCATCAAGGAAATCCCGACCATGGAGCTCCCACCTGACTTCTCTGAGAGTCGAATGTTTACAGTTCCAGATAATTGGAACCCCCCAACGTGTATTGGAGAAGCAGCAGCACCGCCCTACTCGAGAGACACTTATGGCCCCAGTGACGCTCCTAATGAAGAGCTCACTACTTACCTAGTAGAGGAGGAGCGGCCGGAAAGCAACATCGACTCGCAGCCATAGAGGAAGAAGCAAGATCGCCAGGAAACGGATGCCAAACCAAAGTTGCCGCCTGTGACACCACTCCTACACCTGGAGCACCTGAACCTGATCTTTGAGGTCCGCAGTCTAGTGGATGATAAAATTTTCAGAGACGTCCGTGTTAGTCAACGCTTGGACATGTTATACACAGCCTACTCCAGTGCCACACCTCGACGCAATGTCCAACCTGTGCTCAGCCCTATGTCATTCCAGTCAGCAGCGGCAAGGTGAAGGACGAATGCGAGGACTCCAGGAAATAGGTTCTTTTGTTTCGCATGGTCTCCAACTCCATTTCTTTTGTTGTTTATCACAGTGGTAGCTCTTTAGCTGTTAGCCTGGTTAGCATTAGCATAGGCCTTGCTAAACTGTGGATGAAAATGGACATGCACCCTGGTTTCCTTCGGGCAGGGTGGCGAAACGAGTTGTTTGATTTTGCATGCCACTGTGGACAAGCCAACTGTCCTGGTTTCCTGCATAGGCAGGACAACTAGCACCTATATGTCATATGTATTTCTTTTTGAAACTATAATATAACAAGATTCTCCTTTTTTACTTAAAAAAAAAATTGATGAGTGTATTACCACACATTATAAAATATATGTTATAAATGACCTGTAGTATTTAATATCAATTTAGAATTATCTTATTATATTTAAAGGAAAAAATATTTAATAGAAATTTGGAATTTTTTATTATATTTAAGGAAAAATAATATGAAATTGAAATTTTTTTGTAGTGTAGTATTTAATATCAATTTAGAATTTTCTTATTATATTTAAAGGAAAAAATATTTAATAGAAATTTGGAATTTTTTTATTAAATTTAAGGAAAAATAATATGAAATTGAAAAAGTTTTGTAGTGGTCAAAGGGGAAGTTAAAAAAAAAAAAAAAAATTATGTTTAGCTTCAAGAAAAATAATGATGAATTTGGGATAAGATATCATAAAATAAGTTTGAAACAATGTCATCTAACATAATGATGCCCATATGCATTCTTATTTTGAAAACATGATTATGCCTATATGCATTCTTATTTTGGAAACATGATTATGCCTATATGCATTCTTATTTTGGAAACATGATAGAGGGTACACTCTTGGATGGTGGGGAACAACATAATTATGCCCATATGAATTCTTATTTTGGAAACATGATTATGTCCATATGCAATCTTATTTTGGAAACATGATGGAGGATACACTCTTGGATGGTGGGATATATCAATCTTATTTTAATCTCTAGTGTTATATGATTATTTCTAAAATAAAAAAAATAATATGTACCATAAGCATATGAAAACCATAATTTCTTGTGACAGAATTTATGGATATTGTTTAGAATGAACTTGTGGAGTTGTTCAATGTCTAACCAAAACCAAAATATTGAAAGAAATAAGTTAGATTGAATTAATTCAAAGTATACATTTGCACTTAATTTGTAATTCCTAAATACAAGTCCTTTGCACGTAATTTGTAATCCCTAAATACATAACCACCCTTCTTTCTTATGTTGTTCTATTGTGTTAAGCATTCACTTTTAATAACCATCAACCCAATTAGGAAGTGATTTCGTTTATTGTTGGTTAGGGTCAAATTATGAAGTGGTTGTCTTTATTGTTGGTTAGGGAGATATTGATAGTTTGTTTTGTACTTCTAGACAAAGTGTCAACCAATAATCTTCACCCAATTCATTATTTTTCGAGCGACCACTACATATATGTACCTTGTAATAATATAATGTACAATGCTTAACATTATTGAAATAAATGAACATGCATTGAATTTGAGTAAGATATAAGATATCATATAATATGATCATTAATGTCCAATGAATGACCATAAATAGCTCAAAGAGACTACAAATATTACTAATATAGTCTCAATAGTGACATACAACATTTGACTATAAAATTTGCATCTCATTTATGTCTCTCTGAATTAGTAGAATCATAAACAACAAAAAATGTCATATATAAAATTGAATTATGTTAACAAACTAAATTTCTGATTAACTAACCATTTATAAAACCTCAAATAAAATATTCCAAAAACCCCACAACTCTTTATCCAATGGATATTTTGAGTAAATTAATTATTTAAAGTTATGCTAATAATTCCTTTGCTACAAATATTCTTAGTCTCTCAAAAAATGAGCCCATTACTATGTTGGATATGCTTAAAATTTGTATATATTGCATTTATTTCTTCTACAACATAAATACCTCTCGATGTAATATCAACATTTTCCCCTCAATACTTAATGCAAAAATATTATTTCTTCTCTACAATTCAATCAATAAGCCAATTTTTTTTCTATGAAATAAATACCTCTATGTAATATCAACACTTCTTCCTCAATACCCATGCAATAATAACATCTCTTCTCTACAATACAATAAGCCATTTTTAGTCTATCTCTAATATAATAATACCAAAACAAGTCATTTTTATTCTTTCTCTAATATAATAGTAACACAACTTGTGTGGATTACATTTACATCTCTCTTCTCATGGATACTATAAAATAAATGGAATATTCTACCATAAATATATCTATGGTGAATTTTGAAAACATTGTCCTTCACCATATAACATATAATAACAATATTACTCTCCAAGATAGATAGATTGCAATAACATTGTTTTCTTCAATGTAATTTAATGGCACATTCTCCTTAATTTAATGTAATAATAACATTTCTCCTCGAATGGGGTGACACATGGAGCACATGTGTCAACAGTTGGGGTGAATAGGAGGGTAGTTAAGGCCCCTCACCGCCACCTTCCTCCCCTATCCAGTCGTGATGTTTAGATTTGACTTCTACCAAGGCTTAGTGCATTGGGCCTTAATGGAGACTAAGGCTCGACTCCTCGACACCAGTATGATATAACGAATGGCCATTACTCTTTCACTTCTACCAGAGCCATCAAATCCTCCATCCTCTTTGTCTTATTATCCCGTGGGGGCTCCTATATTGGGAACTCAGCCACAATTCATGATCTAATTCTTCTTTCTTTGCTCCACACCCTCTCTTTCCATCCTCTGTATCCTACTCGCACCACTGTTGATTCCATTCTCCTTGTTCTCTTCTTAGCCATGCCTCGCGAGAGAGGTAAGTCCCAGCGAGGGTCAGCGTATTACAACTAGTTTGGAAGGCGCAAATGCCCGAGACCAACCT
>JASDQU011178946.1:0-26267 GCA_032191745.1 Picea mariana | reverse complement strand
CAAAGAGCCCCCTTAAGTAAAAGAGATTTTCAGATCTCATTTTGGTAGAGTGGAAGTAGTTGAGAAAAGTTCTACGAGTAGAGAGCAGAAGAGAAGAGTCGAGACCTTGTTACAGGCCGTGCTCAGGAACACTTTGTACATACAGGCATTTACCATTTTAATACAAAGAGCAGTTTTTCCTGCATTACTGTGTATGATATGGATGTTTGTGTGTGTTCTTTATATGCTATGAATGTATGCTAGGCATTTGCAGGGAGTCTATTTGATTTTAGGCGAAAGTATTTGTGGTTTCATGCCAAGAGGGCGTGACAGAGTGCTGCAGACTTTGAATACCGGTGCACTGAAGCACTTTTGAACTCTGTGGGGTCAGACAAAGACGTGCTGCGGCACAGAAACTGAAGTCAACAACTCATGAAGAATACCTTTGAGGTTTCTAAACACCTCAGGAGGCAAGGCTATGTATGGAAGACATAGTTGTAGATAGAACTTTGCTGTGAGTTCTGGGGAGACCTTCCAAGTAGGCATTGAGCATAGGCACAAGGTGCATTTGACGAAGAAATTTGCTGAGAGTTTGAAGAAAACAAAATCTCTAAGGAGTTCTGTGAATCTCTACCAGGTGGGCATTGAGCAAGTGCAGGGAGTGCGTGAAAGGAGAACTCGACTGTGAGTTTAGACGGAAGAAGCAGAATCACTGGGGATTCTGAGAGCTCTGCTAGGTGGGAATTGATCAAGTGCATAGGTACATAGGAGAAGAAGATAGAACTGTTGAACGTTATGTGAAAGGGAAACTCTACCAGGTGGGCATTGAGACTTTGTGCATTCAGACACAGAAGAGGAAAGAACTATTTGAGTTCTGTGAGTTGAAGGAAGAATCCACTGATGGATCTTCATTGGGTTGCTGAACACCTAGAAAGATTCAACAAGAGGTTGCTTGAGCAGGAAGCTAGGAAGGCATTATATTCTCCATCTGTAGGAGAAGGAAGGAAGACAAAACCCCTTAGGGGTCTGAGCATTTGTAGAAGCTCAGGAGGGACAGCACTAGCGTGTGCATGAGGAGACTCTGCAAGGAGTGCAGAAGTTGAAGAATCCTCCAAGGATTCAAAGATAAAAGCTCAGGAGGGCCAATATTTTCATATGCGCAGCGAATCTCAGAGTCAAGGAGTTTGCAAGAGGAGGAGACAGACAGAGGCTGAGGCCTTTGGAAGACTTGGAATTCTCCCAAGATTGGGAAGAAAGTGCATAAGCTCAGGAGGGAGTAACAACAACTGTCAGATCGACTAGGAATTAGATCTTGACCATTAGTGTTCACGTCCAGGGAGCAGCCGGAGGAGCACAGGGGAGGAGAATGGATCTGAGTCGTTAGATCTGGTTCAGGATCGTCGATAACCATCGGATCTATAGAAGTTGTGAGGGTGTTAAGTCCTCGTGAACATGAGGAGAAATCCCGACAAGAGGTGGAGCCATGGGGATATCACCACTCAGGAAATGAGGATTCTCGAGGACGTGTAAATCAAGACATCACAAGTATCGAAACCCTGAAAAGGATTTGGATTGTCCATTAGCAGAGACAAGTGGTGGATATTGAGCAATCGTCGGTATATTGACTATCACGAAATCGGAGTTTCTGAGGTCGAAAGAATTGGGACATCAAAGGTCTCAAAACCCCAAGAGTTAATCTGATCCGTCTATTTGAGAAGGATGCATGGCAGTGATCGAGCGCCACCAGGGAAATCTCGACAAGAGGGCTTCATTAGAGAATTGGGATTCAAAGTTTCATGAGTCCCATTAATATTTGCAACTGGAGTCGCGATATTGAAAAAACGCGATACTCCAACATGTAGAGAATAGTGTGGGGCCACAGAGGAGTCGACGAGGAGGACAGGTGGCATCCCACATTAGGTATTGGGATATCGCGGATCCTGTGAGTGAAATGTTCATGCACTTCGGTTTCATGAAGTCTGAAACCCCGATGGGGTAAAGGGCCATTGGAAGGTCAAAGGCCGTGAGCGTGATCAGAGGATCGGGATATTGGAGATCCCGTGCACACGGTGCTTATGCATTTTAGAATCGTGAACCCCAAAACCTCGATAAGGAGGAAGGAGCCATATTGTGGGCCAGCTGTCAGCATATCAGAGAAGGAAAGAGCCAATGTTTAAGGGGCCAGCTGTCAGCATACCGAAGAGTCGGGATTCGGAGGATCGCGAATCCCGTGAGCAAATGTATTGGGGCATTGAAAAGCCCAAAACCCTGACAAAAGGAAAATATAAAAGGCTAGGGTCTTGTGAACACGGTCGTGTGGACCAAGGCATAGCCAGGAGGGGCTAAGGCCGAGTAGAGAGCTCATCGGTGATCGGGAATTTGAGAGGACAGTGACTCTCAACATCAAGAAGCATGAAACGTCGAACCCCGAAACTGATTCGGGGACAACCACGGTTAGGTGTAGAAGACCGTGTGGGTGAAAGAAAGGACCTGTGGATTGGGTTTTAATAGAAGATTCACAAGGGAATCTAAAGAGCCGCTTCGGCTCAGCAGAAGGGAGAAATAGATTGATCCTGTGAGCGAGCGAGGAGTCGTAGGAGGAGGTAGCTTGCACCTGCGTTAGTTGTGTTCAAGGGTGTAGGAGGAGTAGCACTCCGTGATATACTCCCAGCAAGGATGGGTCCTTGAAAATTCCAAGACCCATGTCGGTGACTGAATAAGTGTATGAGCTAGTGCGGACAAGGGGGAGAATCTTATCAATGTTGGTGGAATGATTAGGCCCTTAATGTGTAATTTGGTCGATGGTGATGATTTTCCCGTTATGGGGGAACATCATCGTTCAAAACATAGAAGAGGCTACTACCTTCATAGCGTACATTTAGCTACATCCAAACAAGATATTGTAATCAAGTCGGGCATCAATAAATTCAATGTTGATTAAGATGGTTTTTCCTTCAAGTTCTACAGGGATATTTCAGAAGAGGCCTTTAGGAGATGATGGTCGACCATCATAGGCTCTCAAGGTGATGGTATATGGTACTATCTTAGGTGAAATAATATGTTTTCATACTAATTTGGACATGATGCATGCATATGCACCTTCATCGATGATACATTGTTGTACTTGATGTTCCAAATATTAACTGGTATCTGAAAAGCTACCAGGGTAGGGAGGTGTGGTTCTCCACTATCTATATCAAAGGTGATGAGTCTAGTATCAGTTGGATTGACTGCCCCCAAGGTGGAAAGAAATGATTTTCAATGACTCAGACAAGCTTGAAGGACCTCCAATACAGGCATGGTCGCAAGAGATTGTACTAATTCATCGACCAAACTATAGTTATGGTTTGCCCTAGCATGAGGAATTCTATAGCATGAAAAATCCTCTACGGACTACACCAAGGTTCTAAAATGTAGGAAGATCTAACCATCTAAAGTCTCCTACTTTTTATCAACTATCCCGACATTACCCCACAATCATACATAAAAGACAGGGTATAGGGATGTTGTAGGCATACCTTAAAATATGTGTCCAGTGTCGATCACTTTGCGCTTACTTTTTTCCTAACTGCCAGTGTCCTCCTAAGGCTGACCTGCATTCACCAAAAGACAAACAAGAAACTACAAGCATGCATTATAAATATGGATTAGTGGGTTAGACATCATAAAAAAGAAATGTAAAAAAATCATATAAGTTTAAGATGTCATTTGGAGGGATGGAAATAGTACTTCTTTATATTAATCTCACAAAAGTCACTTACAATATGAGACTAGCACTGCTCCTCAAACTCAGTCCTAGGCTCCTCTTCACAATGCACCAACTTCTTCCATGTCTCCTTATCCTCTTCAGTTCTCTCTAGGGGAATGGCAAGGGCTTGCAATGGAGAAAAAGAGAATTCTGGCTCAAACTCACAATGTGGTTGCCGAATATTGGGGCAAAGGGGAAATACTAAAATGGGCAGAGTTTCTATGCTCTCGTGCTTATCTTTTTTTTTTTTTGCAATGGGACCCCAACTCCTTATTTTATAGGCCAAAAGAGATAGTAACGGTTGGGGTGACCAGCTATGGCCATTCAAACGGTTATGTAACATCCTGGAAACCAATATCCTATGAAATTTTCCATTTTTTGTGATATTATGTGAGTGTATGCGGGTTATAGTGGGGCAACAGGCATGTGTTCGTGGGTATTAGTGGTGTAGGGAATGTACATATTTAGAACAATGATTTTTAGAAGAGATTGTTGAGTGATGGCTAGACAAAGATAGAAAGTTAGATGGCTTGATGCTAGGTATGCATGTCTTGTGCAATTTAGGGTTATAACAAATGCCCCCTAATGTGTGAGGTCAGAAGACCATCCGATGGACAAAATACATTACAAATATTTACCAATGTACGAAGCGAGTGAGCCAAGGAACTAGAGTTCAAGAGGTACCATCTGCAAAAATAACAATTTGTCTCACTGAAGCAGGCATACCCATGCACAGAATGAAATAAAATCATGGCTACCAATCAAATACACTGCAGATCCATGTCATATAACTATATAAAGTGTAGTTGTGAGAAGTACACAATGGATCTACGTCTCAAAATCAAAAGATATACATGTATGGTATCCATCTTCAAGAATCAAATGATGCCTGATGGCTGGAGATGAGGTCTTTAGAGCTCGAGCAACACTTTCAAAATCTTCAAAACTCGGGTAGGAGTGTAATATCAGTGTATAAATTCACTACCCAGAGGTCTTCGATGGCTCATCGGGAACAAACAAGAGAATCTTGGTGATCAGTGCAAAGAGCTTCATTGATTTTGAACAAGTACTTGATTGGTCTTTCAGGGTGGTCGGGCATGAGGACAAGAGACAAACTGCAAAAGGGACGACTCAAGTTTAATAAGACTTCCATTGGACAAAAGCACGAAAAATGATGAGACTTAGGAAGCATGGCATTGACATAAGTTCACAATGCAGGAGGCAATATGAACTCTCCATAGGTTTGGAAGGGTAACCAAATAGAGGAGGACACAAATCTATGTAGTGAGAACAAATTCCTAAGGTCATATTGAATCCCAGGGCTTGACGAACAAATAGAAAGATTTTATTTGTCCAAGGGTGACTCATTGTGATGTCAACAAAAATAAAATACTTTTCCCTTCCTCTTTTTGGGGTATATTTGAATTTTTTTGTCTTTTTCAATATTATTGGAAAGTTTGAAAAAGAATGAAAGAATGCTATGTTACAAGGGAGGAATGGGTGTCGCAGACATACTAGTTCCAAGTGCAAGGAAAACAATGATTCTCAGATCAAAGGGACATATGCAGGAAAGGGACACTCGGAAAAAATCCTCCATGGCTCAAGGTGTTAAGACACAGAGGCAAAGTGCTACAAGGCTTGCATATAAGGCATGCTTCAGATGGTTCAGTTGAGAGCAAAATGGAGCCGAAATTAGGCCAAAGACATAGGAATGCAGATGTGATTGATAAGAAACAATGAGAACATCCTTCGATGTAATTTTAGTGAGCCCATAGAAGGTAATCTCGATGATTTTTCATTTTTAGAGAGTTTGAAAAAGCGTAAAAAGAGACTCCACTGGGGTACCTTTTTCGAAGGTAGTCTAGTCAGTTTGAAAAAGGGGTAAACGAACACTGAATAGACATCTATTCAAAATCATTTTAACGTGTGTGACAAAGACAAGATCACTCAATGATCTTTTCATATTTAAGGAGTCTGAAAAGAACTTAACTATGGACTCTCTAAGGGATGTTCCTTCGGACCAGTTTAACATGTGTGAAGAAACAAGGTCACTCGACCATCTTTTCAATTTTAGGGAGTCTTAAAAGAGCTTAACTATGGACTCTGTGGAGGTTCTTTTTTCATAGATTTAGTCCCTCAGGCCCGAAAAGGGGTGAAATTATACCTGAGAGTACTCTTCTATAGGATCGAGGCTCCTAAAGTATACCTTTGTTCGTACTTTTGACCATCCAAACCAAAAAATGGGTAAACTACTGTCGAACAGACGTGCCTTCAAATTTCATTTTAGCGAGCATGAAGGGCAACAAGATCGCTCGACAATATTTTCATGTTTAGAGCGTCTGAAAAGGGATTAAAATAACACTTCTTGTGTTTTGGGAGTCCCGAGGGTGAGGTCAAGACTGATAATGAATCATGCAAATGAGGCTCAAACTCATAATCAGGAAAAACTAATAAGGACTCCTGAGCCTATAATCATTTAGTGACAGCATGGACGCCAAAATGCAACCAGGATCTACCTAGGGAATCCATGTGAAAGTAGCCTCTACCACCAAATTATGACACTTCTAGAGCAGGATTGAGGGTTTTGTGTCGCAATTCGGTGGTTTCGATCCTATGGAAAAGAGAAAAAGTCAACGAGATGCAAAAAGTGGAGGTGGAATCCTAACTTAGATGTAAAAAGTTGAAAAATGACTTTTTACCAAAATACCTTTAAAAATGGCCCAACTCTCAAAACGTTTTCTGAATACCCAAAGTAACACATATTGAAACATCCCCCAAGAAACTCAAGAACCATACTGAGCGATTTTCAAGCTAGAAAAAATGACAAAAGGGTCCAAAAAATGACAAAAATGGGCCAAAAAATCTATAAATAGAATGTTGGCAGCTCATTATCACTATTGTAAATTGAGAATTGACAAAAAATTCAAAAACACCCCTTTTCCAAAAGAGTTGATTATGGGAGATTCAGTGCATGAAACAAACTTCTGCTTGGACCAAGTAAGTACAAAGTAGACTCTCTTGCATTTCCATTCTTCAATTTTGCATTTGTTTTTGTTTTTTGGGGGGCCTCTGACCTTTAAAGAGGTCGGACCTGCATGTACGTGGGTTCTCCAAGCATATCCCACGTGTACACGTGGGAAAAATATAATTTTCCTGCATGCACACATGACTGTCCCCAATACATCCCGCATACACCCTAAAATTAGTGGAAAAAAATGAAAATGCAAGAGTTAACCCTCCATACATTTGTCATTTTGCAGGATGTATGTGCATTGGAGAGAGAGAGAGCATGAGGACATTGATTATTTAGTCTCTGAGGACCCTGCTGCTATCTTTTTTTTGTCACAATGCAGGTTGTTAAAGTTCTTCCAGTGTCTGTTTATGAGGGCACAACCTAGGTTGCTAAATGCATTAATAGATTACTGGCATCCTAACGCAGAGGCATTCATGCTCGAAGGGTAGTCATTGACTCCAACGACTGAAGATATTTACTTCCTGATAGGTCTCTCGAGGAGAGGGGACCCAGTCAACTTGTGTACTTTCCCCCTCGAGCCTCACAACATTGAGGATTTGATTGGACTCCATTGCAAGGCTGGTACTAAGAAAGTAGGTTCTCAGGTGGCTATACATAAGATCAACAACCTATCACTCAAAGGGATAGTTCTACTCATTCGGAAGATCACCAGATCCACAGCTTTACATTAGGCTTCCTCGGTGCACATGGATTGTGTGTTACAATTCTTAAATGCATGGATTTTTTACTGGAGTACCACCATGCTGCACTGCATGAAGAGACAACTAATAGAGTGTCAGATACGAGAGCACTGAAACTTCAGGTTTGGGACCGTTTTGTGTTCCTTTTTCTTCGAGAGGGTACCCAGTCTCAGCCCTTGAGAGACTATATGAGGGCACGAGGCCTCTCTCCCAGTGCTATGGATATGGGTGGTGTTGTTTCTGTGACAGGGGGGAGGGAGGACCATTGAGGCTTTCGATGACAAGTTTTTTGACTAGTGGTCATGGTAGATTCCAATGATAGAGGACTAACCCTATGCGAGGATCAATTTTTCTAGAGATCCTGACATGCCTATACCTCCCAGAATGGAGCGAGGAGATATTGGTAAGGAGAGTATCTGACACTTACGTATCTGTTATGTACAGATGTGGGACCAATGCATCTAGTAGACTTCTCAACGACTAGGTGATGTCCTCAACCAGAGGCAGGACCAACTGGAGCCGCTAGACCAGCAGTAGCAGTAGGGGGCCTCTAGCTAGAGAGGATGAGAGAGTATTGATATGGGTAGAGCGGAACCATACTGCGCTCACTCGTGCAGTCCCTATGGAGGAGATCGAGGATCTCCCATTGTCGATGCAAACTCATGTAGTTGGGGTTCCACTAACCTGGTTCCAGCTCTTCCGGCATTTGGAAAATGTTGTTGTTCACTATGGTAGGGCTAGCAGGCCCCACCCTTAGCTAGGATAGACTAATTATGTGCCGAGAGAAATTTTTGTATATTTTTTAGGGAATAAGCCCCATGACTCTTACTGGACATATTTTTGAGGCTTTTGTGCCCACCCTTGTACTCTAATATTTATATATATATATATATATATATATATGGATATGTTACATCTTTTTACATCTTATGGATTACATCTATTTTACCAATGTATTTACATGTGCGTGTGTGTGATTTTTCTTACATGTGTGCAATATGCCAATCTAATACATGATTAGCTAGAGTATCTATGATTTGATTCAATCTCGTAGAAACATGAATATATATAATGTAGTCAAATCTTCGTTCTAAGAGATGTACCCTAGGGAACCGTCGGTGTAGTGTAGGATCGTAAACGGGGTAAACTCCATTTAACTAAGACACAACTAGTTGAGCATCTAAGTAGACCCGAAGGTGAGAGATACCATGCGACAAAGTGTCACAAAGCAACTCTAAGACTGCAATGTATTCGGTGACATTGTTTGTGGTGTCACCTAAACATATACCTTCCTACAATAGAAACTGGCCCTGAGGTGTGAAAATTACCCAAGATACGGAAGCAAGTCTCCGAGTGTGTCGACTAGCACCGTCCGCAAACCCAACAAACACCTCTTATTCACTTGACATCTGCCACAGTGAGAAATATGAAATAAAAAATGACACAGCCATAAAACCAAAAGATAAAAACTAAAAATAAAATGTATAAGACTATACATATGTTACAAGAAGTAACCCAAGGTGAGCCACCTATGAGTAATAATTCTTGAGGTAGAGCCCATTTCTAGGCTCTGCTAAAGCCTTTCCCTCAAATTCCACCAGACAATAAGT
The DNA here is from genome assembly GCA_032191745.1 of Picea mariana. Lineage (NCBI taxonomy): Eukaryota > Viridiplantae > Streptophyta > Pinopsida > Pinales > Pinaceae > Picea > Picea mariana. The sequence continues at coordinate 17,216 of JASDQU011178946.1, read as the reverse complement.
TCCCTTCTTTAGAACCTCCTTCATGATGAAAGGTCTGAATGACATGGGTTTGAACTTGCCTGCCCCTAGGTGGTCCTTATCTTGGTCATAGACAAGGACAAGGTCTCCTTCAGAGAAAATCTGAGGATGGACAGACCGATCATACTGACACTTGAATTTTTGTTTGGGAGCCTCATTAGCAAAGGTTGCATCCCAACGCTGCTCATCGAGCTTCTCAAGATATAATAAACTCTCTTCAAGCGGTGAAGTGTCTGGCAATAACTGTACTTCCAAATTTAGAGAGGGGATCTGGCACCCTATAGGAAATATTGCTACCAACCCGTAAATTAATTGAAAAGGTGAGAAACTGGTTGCAGTCTTAACATATGTTCGATAGGCCCATAATGTCGAGTACAACATCAAATTCCAATTTGACCTAGCCGAATTGATCGTTCGTTGTAAAATATTCTTAATATATTTATTCACAGCTTCCACCTAACCATTCACTTGTGGGTAGTAGGGTGATGAATGCTCTTTCCTCAACCTAAGATTTGATGTTAACTTAGAAAACATTTTGTTCTTAAAGTGACTACTATGGTCAGTGACAATCTCTCCTGGGACACCGAACCTTGCTATTATCTGGTTAAACAAAAAGAGAGTTGTTGTCTTGCCATCATCTTTAAACGTTGGCATAGATTCAACCCACTTCATGAAGTATTCTACTGCTACGATGATATAACAGTGCCCCCTTGAGGAAGGGGGGTTGCATGTAGTGTAATCAATCCCCCACTTGTTGAAGGGACCAACTTTGATGATGGGGAACATGGGAGCAATGTGTGCCTTCATCTTCCGAGAGAAGATATGACACAAGTGGCACTTCTTGACCAATTTAACATGATATTTGATTAATGTCAGCCAAAAGTAACCATCTCATAGAATCTTTTGCACTATTTCCAACCCAGAAAAATGACTACCACATGCTCCAGTGTGGAAATCATTAAGCATGATTTCCGCTTCGTCATGAGTGAGACATTGATGAAGGATGAAATCTACACCTCTAAGATACAAAGTGTCCTTGAGTATGAGATAGTTTTTTCCTGTATATGACAATGCTCATCACAAGAAGTAGAGGTGGGGCACTTCAATGTCTAGAGATAGACTAGTATATCTCCATACTGGGGGTATGAAGACGTGATCACAAACATGTATCCTTTGATAGGTGAATCCTGGGGAATAACATAACCTGATTCAATCGGAAGTTCTAAGATGAGTTTCGCAAAGAACAACTACTTTTTGGACTTCACCAAAATAAAATCCAAGTCAAATTACTGGAGGATGACTATCCATCTACTGATATTTCCTTCGATCACACATCTTGCAACATGTATTGAAATGGATTCACAACGGCAATGATGGTGGTCTTGTGAAACAAGATGTAATGATGGAACCATTGGACAACATGAACTGCTGCCAACGCAAGTTTTTCAATGTGGGAATAATTGAGTTCCGGTCCAACCATGCCTCCGATCAGGTAATAAATCACATATTCTGAGATAAAATCATCCTCCTAAACCAACAACATACCGATGGTTGGCTTTGAAGCATCCAAGTACGATAAGAAGTCTTTATTATAATTGGGTGGCCGCAACAGAGGGGTAGATGTGAGGGATCATTTCAATGCTTTGAAAGAGTGCTAAGCAGCTTTGTCCCAATGAAAAGGAACGCCCTTCTGTAGTAAACTCATAAAACCCTTTGTGATCCTAGCATAGTTCACGATGAAACACTGTAAAAAGTTCTCTTTTCCCTGTAGACTCTGAGGCTAAGGGACTGTGCATGGGGGAGGCACCTTAACTATTTCCTCGACCTTTAGAGGATCAACCATGATCCCTGTTGTTGAAACTATGAAACCTAATAGATGACTTGATGTTACACAGAAGATGCATTTGTTTGGATTCAAGTGGATCTAGTAGTAGCGACATCGCTCAAAGATAATTCAGAGGTGTGCAGGATGATCATCTCTTTTGTGAGATCATGATGCTAAATCATCGAGATAAGCCTCAACTATGTGTTTGAGATCATGGAAAGAAAAATACATGGCCCACTGAAATGTAGCTCCAACATTTTTTAGACCAAAAGGAATCTTCCAATAAGAGAATGTACCCCATAGACATATGAAAGTGGTTTTGTGTTGGTCTTTGGGCTTGATCTGTATCTAATTGTATCCCAAAAAACCATCCATGAAATAAAAGGCTTCGCAACCTATGCATTCATCGACTATCTGGTCAATAAATGGTGTGAGTAAATTATCCTTTGGAAATACCTTTTTCAAATCATGGAAGTCCGTACACACATGAATCGTACCCTATTTTTTGTTGATTGGAATGAGATTTGACACCCATTGAGTCAATTGGATGGGGTAGATGAAACCTACTTGGAGTAGTTTCTCTACTTCATCCTTAATAGTTTCTTCTCTCGTAGGATTGACTATACAAAGATTCTTCCAGACTAGCTTAGCATCAGGATATGTCGTGATTTCATGTTCGACAATTCTTGGATCTATGCCTGGAAGTTCCTCGTAAGACCAGGCAAACACGTCATGAAATTCTTTAAATAAATCTGTGTAGATTTGAATCTCTTCGGGGGAGCAGTCTGCTCCTATGAAGATAATCTCCATGACAGCAGGGGTTCTAGAGATATCAATATGTATCATTTGATAAATTGTTTCCATATTTCCTTCAGCATAAACAATGTGCATAGCCAAAGGATTGATAGGACAAGCCTTATCTCTAGTCATAGTTAGAGTGAATTCACCTCCTTCAATTCTTCTTAACTCTGGGAGGAAGTAAGATATGTGATGAAGATCATCCAAAGGTCTATCTGGACTAGTCATTACCTCAATAATCTCCTTTTCTGAGGGAAAGCCTAAGTCTAAAGAATCAGTATCGGCGAGGGAACCTTGAGTCCAGGTAGGCTCGAGAACCAGATCTAAGTCCTGTGTGGGAGTCAGATCAGGGATGGCAGAAGCTTGCTGAACTATGTATTATGCAACCTTTGTGACAGACAAAGGCATGGCCATGCCATGGTAACCTATACCTTCCAACGTGGCTAATGGGGAAGGAAGAGTCCATAGATTGTAAAGTAATTCGTGAAAAACAACAAGATTTGAAAGATTTTGGTCCTAGACTAGTCGGGGACAGTCGACATGTAATGGACATTGCTGGTCGGAGGCAGGTAATTGAAGAGACCCATCAAAGGTGGGCAAAAACAAACCCCTACATTAATGATGTTGGGTTGAGGGTTATCAATCATCGAGACTGTGGATACCCCCGATGAAGGGTCAATATGGGAGAAGGATAACTAATCAATGGACACAATCCAACCCTCATGTGGAAACAACAAGACCCAGAAAACTATCATGATCAGTGCTTGCATAGCATAGGTCCAACTCCTTCCTAAAATAAGATTTTAGTCGAGAGGCACATTGACCACTTCAACCTGGATGCACATGGCCTTCCCCCCTAACAGCACAGGGAAAGAGGGGATGATTCCATGTGATTGGAATGAATGATCATCAAAAGAGGTAAGAAGAGTAGGTGACAGAGACAAAATAGGTTGCTCAATGGCCTTTCAACATGCCAAAGACATCATGCATGTTGAGGCACCCTCATCAACCACCATGCGTAAAATGTTCCGAGTAAAATTTTTCGTGGTGTAAGCCACTACTATCTAAAATGCTACGTGGTAAGGAAGACAAGGTTTTAAGTCAGTTGTATCAAGAATGATTGTTCCTAGATTACAAGTCTCACCATATACCTAAGGAAGCTAACAGATCCTTTCTATGGGAAGGGAAACTATGGAGGACTTCCAAAGTAGACATTGCACAAGGGGTTTGTGACAAATCCTCCACCATAGAGTATTTCTAGGCGGCCCTTGGATTTGGGTTGTCGGAATCTTTATTGAATGCACCTTTTGGGATGTGTGTCATTGTTTCGCCCAACATCTTCTCAATCTGGAGAGGAAGAGATTTTTTTTTTTACTTCTTTACCCTTCTCAGAGGTGTTTGGAATTCCGTAGTCACGTGTCCTAGTTTTTATGTCAATTCTACCTTTCATCATGTACATGTTCACAGACGAAGGATTTCTCGAAGACAGAGGGGGTACTTGATTTCCCCCGACCATGCTCGAATAGGCTTGAGTTAGATTTTCCCATGTGGAAATGGGTTTGTTAACACGATAGGCTATTGCTGTGCCAATAAATTTTGGGCCTTTGCAAGCCAAGGGAACTAGTGAGTCAAATGGTTTTCCTTGCAAATATTACATGAATACTTCGACTTCTTCTTTTCAGTGTTTTCCCCTCCATCATTATCAGTAAATTTATTATCCCCTTTACCCTTCTTTCATTTTTTATTCTTTCCATCAGGCTGTTGGGTGGCCTTCAGGTTTTTCGATTGCATACTGTGTACATCTAACTTTTGGGTAGGGGGAATATCTGAACAAGTGGTTTGGTTGGCCACTGTCTACTGTATCGACAATTGCTAAAATTGATCTGACAGTTGATTAGTGGGCTTATTTTTCACTGAAACAACAATACCATCGACATGTGGTCCATACCTCTATCTAGTATTTTCCAATATTGACCTTGGTGCATCTAGAAAAACTTTGTAAAGTAAACCACACTGAGAGTAAATAAGTTCTACCTATTGGGCTCTCATTATCACATCTTCCTCTGAAAACACCCCTGATGTTGTGACATCTTTAGACAAGTGGGGTACCAAAGACTTAAGGAACCACTCAAGCATGAATTCTGGTGGCACTGGCACTTTTATCAAACACTTCCTGTGTCTCCATTCTCATATGTGATCTAGGATATGGTCCGATTTTGTCTGCTCAAAGTTGGCCAACAATTCGGTGTCGGCATCGTATCTCACAGGTAATTGGAAATGGTTTAAGAAGGCCATTGCCAATTCACCAAAGGAAGAGTATCTTGAGTGGTCAAGCTCGATGTACCATTTCACGACACTCTCGATGAGAGTGCACTGAAACAAAAGAAACTAGATGGAATCGTCTCTCAATGAGTTGGATGAGCACCATAAATGGAAGGTAGTCACATGATCACCTGGATCTTCCTTAGGATTGGACTTGAACTTTGGGATGTCCGAAGAAAACTTCGTCAGCATAGGATGCCAATGTGGATCATGAAAAATGGGGTCACTTAATAACCTTGTCAAGTCTGGCAAGTGCAAAGTTGCCAGAAACGGTAATTTGGGTTGTTGATTATAATTAGGGAAAAAGGAGCCTTGAGTTTGGATAGCACCAGGTTGCCAGAAAAAGTTAGGTTGTTGGCCATAGTTCTAGTAATAACCATGGCCATGACCAGCGTATGGATTTTGAACTTTTTGAGATGTCATCGAATGACTCTCATAATAGGATGTAAAGGGTTGGGCTTGCGTCATAAACCAAGGATTTTGGGAAGGGTTTCCCCCTGCCAATCTAACGGGCATAGGTGTTGAGACTTCCCTGGGGTTCCATTAACTATGGAAGGGGTTGTGCCTAGTTGGAATCCTTGAAAAGGGAACTGATCCTTGCCATGGACTTCAAGGTCCTTGTGAGGAAGGAATTCCTAATTTTTCCCTCTATGTAGGAAGAGTACCTATACAGGATTTTGTTTTCCATAACTGGGGTTTCCCCTAGCCGAGATGGCAGCTGATGAGAAAGCATCGTTACCAAACACATCAATCAAAGAGAACAGTGTCGAACCTACTGGCATGCTATAAGGAATTCCTTGACTACCCACTCCAAATAAACTATAGTTTATGTTCATCCTGATGAAATGCTGGTGAGAAGTGCCAAACGAAGGGGATGAAGGAGGTATATGACCCCCTTCATAAGGGAAAGTGTTATAGGGAACTGAAGTGCCCCCCATAGATCCTTACAGAGGAGTGTTGGATCTCCTCACCCTGAGACGTAAAGTCTGTAGAGTGGAGTAGGAAAGTACAATGCTCGTACCAAAGCCAGGCATCTCGTATGAGAACGAAGGGCCTGTCACACTCTGGGTGAAAGGAGCAGTGATTGTCGCCATATACAAAATTGGACCATTGCCCAAGGTAGGGGAAATCAATACCATAGTGTCCCAGACTGACAATGGTTGGTTAGGAGGTGGAACACCCCCTGTACTAATAGACATAGAGAAAATATGAGTATTCCCTGAAGAAGTAGCAACACTTGTTTCCATCGTTGCTTGTGACACTATCTGACGCTCGTAAGGTCAGACCTGTATGATGATTGGCACCAATAGTTCAATGATTGGAGGGTTATACAGACTAAGATATTTCTCTCTAAGGTCAGAAATGATTGGTTCCTTTGAAATCAAATGTTCTCCTCTCAGAGATGAGTTGAGCATAGTTTCTTGTAACCCGATCACCTCAAAAGACCCTTTGTAGTCTAGTTTTTGCCTTAGCGGTGGCGGGGGTGGCTCGAGATCAACCAACAATAGGCCCAAAAGCCTTTGCGACCAACAGAGCTCCTGATCCTCCACTGTGCAAGAATATCAATGAAACACTAGGGATTTCTATAATTGCTTAAAAAGCAACACACACTAGAAAACGTTCCTATGAGATAAGAGAAGCATATCACTAAATAGTTGCAAGGACAGTTACAAAAACCAACACTAGAGAAACTTACCAGTGCAAGTGCAACTTGAATACGGAAGAACCCTCCAGTTATACTCTGTAAAGATTGGCCTGATGTCTGCCCTAGGTACCGTGGTATACCCCCACAGTCACCTATGTAAGTCACTAAGATAAAGGCAACTAGGTTTCCATCACGCGAACAGTCACCAGGCGGGTACAATTGATAGTTGGGTGGACCTCAATGAGCACAGTATCAAGCCCAAAACCCATCAAGTGTATCGAAAGAAAGTTTTCTCAAAGACGACTGAGGACCTCAAATGGATTCAAGGCCCACAATGCTCTGTGGAAAATTTGATCAACGGAATCCCAAGATAAGCCCTCTATAAGTGTTCCCCACTACACTTGGTCCAACTTTGGAGGGGTTATCTCCATTACCTTTCTGTACGTGACTTCATATTTATCCCCTGTGTTAGATATGGGTCCCAGATAACTTTCATGGTTACTGCACTTTCAACCAATCCCTAGCACAGAGTCTTATGTTTGTTTTTGTAGCCTTGAAGAGTTTCCTCTCCAATCCTAAATTGAGGCTCTAGCCTAGACTGCATTGATGGACCCTACAAACACAAAGTCTAATAAATTTTAAGTAAGTGATAATTTTAGTGGTTGTCTTAGTCAAAAGGAACGGAAGTGAAACCAGTGATGTTTTTTAAGAGACAAAAGAGAAGAGACTAAGATGATACTGGAAACAAAAGTACTTATTTCTTCACAAATAAAGATTTGCCAATTTAAACTCTTTAACCAAACTTTTCGTAACTAATTTTATCATATCTTTGAAAATAAAAACTTAAAACAATATTTTTCTCGACTACGAGATACTTAATGTCCTAAGCATTCAAGTAAATAACTTACAAAAAATTTCTTTTTCCTTGGCAAATGAAACAACTAGCCTAAACTACTTTACCAAACAAAGAATTTTTTTTTTTTTTTTTGTTTTCTTCTTCAAAACAATAAATTTAAAAATAAATTCTTTTCTTTTATTCTAAAGAAAAAAAAATGGAAAAACGATGATGAGACAAGAACAAGAAATGAATTTAGGCCCAAACACAGATCGCACGGAGTCACTGAGAATACCAAATAGGTAGATCAAATAACACTCACAAACTTGTCTAAAAAACCTATCAAAGAAGACACAAGAAATGTTTTATAAAAATAAAGTTATGTTGAAGTCAAACCTAAGCTACAGACTACTATAATAGAGACTAGAACTAGATCAAGAAAACCCCTGAGAAGTGTGACTCCTGACAGGGAAGGGGATGACTACCTCTTCTTTTTTTATTTTATTTTTTCAACAGGAATTCTATTGATACTTCATCAACCAACGTATGTATGTGGGATTTCCAAAGGAAGGGCACGTATGCATGCATGCAGGCCCACTACAGGTCACGTACACCTCTATAAATCCTCAAAAAAATGAAAAACAAGAGTCCAGCATAGGAAGGGAGTACTAGTATGCAAGACCAAAATCCATTAAAGACATAGCTTACATAAACTTAGAAAACAGTGAAAAACTTATTCAAAGTACCCAAACAGAAATATCCCCAAAGACTCTAGAGGATTTCCCTGGTACGGTCATCAATTATGTTATAGCGGGAAAACCCCTCTATGAACTACACAAGGGTTCTAAAATGTAGTCATATCTAACCATCTAAAGTCTCCTACGTTTTATCAACTATCCCAACATTACCCCAAAATCATACATAAAAGACAAGGTATAGGGATCTGGTAGGCATACTTTAAAATCCACATCTAGTGTCGATCCCTTTGCACTTACTTGTTTCTTGACTGGAAGTCTCCTCCCAAGGATGACTTGCATTCACCAAAATACAAACAAGAAACTACAAGCATGAATTATACATATGGATTAGTGGGTTAGACATCATAAACAAAAAATGTAAACAAATCATATAAGGTTAAGATGTCATTTGGCGGGACGGAAAAATTACTTCTTTATATTAATATCACAAAAGTCACTTACAATATGAGACCAACACTTCTCCTCAAATTCAATCATGAGCTCTTATTCACAATGCACCAACTGCTTCCACATCTCCTTCTCCTCTTTAGTTCTTTATAGGGGAATGGAAAGGGATTGCAATGGAGAAAAAGGGAATTCTGGCTCAAAATCACAATGTGTTTGCCGAATATTGGGGCAAAGGGGGAATACCGAAATGGGAAGAGTTTATGCTCTCATGCTTATATTCTTCTTTTTTTTGTAATGGAATATCAACCCTTTATTTTATAGGCCAAAATAGATAGTAATGGTTGGGGTGATTTTCTGTGGGCATTCAAACGGTTATGTAACGGACCGGAAACCAGTATCCGATGGAATTTTCCATTTTTCACGATATTCTGTGAGTGTACACGGGCTGTAGTGGGGCAGCAGATGTGTGTACGTGGGTAGTAGTGGTGCAGGGCACATACATCTTCAAAACAATGATTTTTAGAAGATCTTGTTCAGTGATGGCTTGGGAAAGATAGCAAGTTAGATGGTCTGATGTAAGGTATGCATGCCTGGTGCAATTTAGGGCTATAACAAGGGTTATGTACATTCCGCCGCAATGGCATATGGGGTATACAAGGGTTTGGTTTAATGTTAGGGCATGGAATCATCCATGGTTTTCTGGATGTAGATGGATATGATTCTGAGGTTGTTGGGGTGGATTCAAAGGGAACACCATATTGGCGACCACATGTTTGCAAAAAAATCTCTTCTTCACTGGTAAGAAGGATATTGCGATCGTTTGGATTTCCAGGGTTTGATACTGCCCCATTTGGGGTGGAACAGGGTGTACCTCCTATTGTATATTCATTACACCTTGGTATGGAATAGGGTTTTTCAAAATGGTCGGAGGTCGCTATTGAAAGTACTATGGTGGAGCCTATGGAGGGGTAGGCAACGCTAGAGGAAATTATGCATTCATGGATTCTTTTATCCATTTGAAGTCGAAAATTTGGGGGAAATGGTGTGTATAATGTCCATACTCACCACATAGAGTGCAAGGTAAGTTATTCTGAAGGTTATTGTTCCTCCCTTTTCATGGTTGATTGTTATTGTTCCCCCCTTGGGGGTTTTTGTTGCCTTGATTCTAGTTTCCCCCAATGGGATTGTTCTGTTGGGGGTTATTTCCTCCTGGTCCTGGGTTGTTATTGTTTAGGTTTTTCCATTTATTCTTGGTATTATTTGGTGGATGGGACAAATTTTCCATATTCATTTGTTCAAAATTTTGAAGTTGTTGAACTGGAGAGGGTTGAACAAAGTTAACATCGACATGTGGTTGTCCTGGTGGTGGATAAACCGATTGTGGAGGAACAATGAATGGGTAATATGGATTTTTTTGTGGAGACAATCCATATGGCATGTAGGAAGTTGAATCAATTTCATTGGTTCTAAGGTTGTATGCGGAGGTATAAGGTGGACCCGTATTGGGTTGAAAGACCGGGCCCATCATGGGTACTTGTGGGGGTCCACCCATTGGTGTAAGGGGAGAAACAGGGTATGAATGTTGGTGAATAGGAGGAGAGTAATATGATGTCCCTCCATATGGTAGTGGATACTTATTTTCACCATAAGAGGGTGATGGGTGGCCATAAGGCTTGAGATGGTTCATAGAACTAATCAACCCATCTGTTGCAAGGGGCATCCCACGATTGTCTTGTTCAAATGGTATGGGTCTAGGTCCATTAGGAAACACTGCATATAAGTTAAACAATTGGGCATATATGAGGTCAAATTGTTGGGCCTTGCTGATGGCATCCTCTTTTGACTAAGGAAAGGTGGATGCAACATCCTTGGCGATAACAAAGACGAGGGATTTGAGAAACTAATCAAGACGTTGTTCTTTGGTGGTTTATTCTTTACACAAACTACGATGCCGACGCCATTCATGGATTTGATTGGATATGTGGATAGAAGTGGTTTGTTTTAATTCCAAGGGAAGTTCTAAGACAATATCATGACAAACTGACAGTTTGAAAAAGGACAAAAATTCCTTGGCCAATGATTCAAAGGTAACATGGGACCCTGATTTTTCATGCACATAACATTTGGTTGAGGAACCAGTGAGAGTGAATTTAAATAAAATTAGGAATATGGAATCATCCATGATGTGGTTTTAAGAGGACCATAGGTGAAATGTCATAACATGGTTGGCAGGATCTTCCCCTGGTTTTCCTTCAAACTTTGGAATATATGAAGGTATTTTGATAGGCATAATGGGCCACCTGGGATCATTTGTGAGTTTGGTTAAATCAAGAATGCTAAGGGATGCCAAGTATGGAATATGGATATTTGGTGGAGGATTAGTTATAGCCATCATGTGAGCAGGTGGTGTACCTGTCCCTTGAGTGAGATTTGGTGGTGTTGTACTTCACCCTTGAGAAGAAGTTTGACCCCTACCTCCTTGTGAAAGAGAACTATTTGATAGATGGCCTTGGGAATTGGAGCCAAGCAAAGTGGAACCAAGTAAATTTGATCCAAAAATAGTATCACTCATGGGGGTGTGAGATGGTTGACTCGGTGAGTTGGAAAGACTAAGGAGTCCTCCTAGAATAGGAGGGAGATTGTGCAAGTGTCTGGAACGATGAGGATTTTCTGGGTCACAAGAGAGAAAAGTGAATCTGTGCAAATGGTGACAAGAGAGAAATAAATGAATAAGATATTTTGTATATTTTGGACCTTCACATGATAGTATAACTCACAATGGCATGTAATCAAATGAACACCATACATAAATAAACTATAAAATAAATAATCTTGTGGGTAGGTGGATTTTTTCCTCGTGGGGGAACAATAAAAAAAAAATTCTCGTGTCCTAAACGACGTATTTTCCTTCCTCTCAAATAGCAATGGGGCTTCATAAACTACTCGATAGTGGGGTCTGAAGACACTAGAAGAGGAACTAGTGAAGGTAGAAATAATCATTTATAATGAGGCGTAGAGGGTGTATATCTAGAAATAATTGGGAATATTACCCAATAGCCACACAAAGTCTGAGCAAGGTGCGATTTCAACCCACAATCACCACCTAGGTATATTTCCTATGTTTGGTCACTAGGCACCTCATTCAAAGCGCGACATTCATATTTTCGGCCATAGAAATGGGTCACAAGTTGGACACCCTTCCAAGAGTTGGGTGACTCAAGGAGGGATGCACAGAACAACCGGACCTCGGTCTTCAACCCTTCATCGGTATCTCCCTGTCTTATGGTTTAGGAACACTTGAATTGGAGGATTTGAAAGTTTCTTATTTCTCAACTTATATTTTTTGAAAATGTGAGAACCAAATAATGAGGGGTTATTTGGATGGATACCCACGAGATCCTACCTAGACTAAAAAAAGTCTTTTTGAACCTCGTGTGGAGGAAAATTTGCTGAGCTTTCAGAAATAATTTAGATGTGGTGGGATGAGAGATTAGGGGTGTAAAACAATCTTGTTTGATTTAAATGGGCATGTATAATTTCCAAAGAAGTATTGGGACGTTTCAAAATATTTTTGGAGAAAACCTACTTCAACCTCCACTATTCGAAATGGGAATTATGTGCGTGGGAAGTGAATTTGTGTGTGAGAAAGTGAAAAATTTCTACCAATATTTTAATAAGTTAAGTGTGGGATTGCAACATTGGGACTTCATGTGGTCCTTACAAATCTTCTTTAATTAGCTTACTACATTTCATTGGTACAACCTTGTGGAATATTTAAATCCCTAAAGAACTAGACATGTTGACATATGGATCCTTTACAAATCCTTTAATCTCTCTAAATGTTGTTTACACTAAGAAATATTTGAAACTATCCTATATTGCAAGCATGTGGGCATGTATGGGCCCGTTACTTTCATCTTTAAACATCCCTAGATTTTGATGTAAACTAAGAAAGTAATTTCAAGAAACTATCCTAAGTTTGCAACATGTGGGAATATATGGGCCCTTACAACACTTTAAGATGATTTCAAAAACTAAGAGGAAACCTAGGAGGGATTTGTCCTCTCCTAAAGGATTTTGTTAAGGGAGGTGAAATGTCCCTTTAACCACCTTTATGATTCTCAATATCACACTAGGGTTCAAGAGACGAGCATACTTGAGGGTCAAAGTTAACTTCTAGTCCCAATGTAAGTGATTTATGTATGAAGGAAACAATCTCAACTTAAAAATTTAGAAGCGAAATGAGCCATCCATGTAGAAACAAAGAAAAAGAAGAGAATATTTGTTCTTTTTACCCCCTAAGTGAACATGTTATCTAACATTTCATATGGTAAATGACTGTAAGTGGAGTGTAGTGTTCTTACAAAGTGCATGAAAACAAAAATAAAAAGGCTAGGGGCCTTCAAATCATCATAAAAACCCTTAGAATTTTGAAAAACTGGAGATATGCATGGGTTACAACTTTGACAGGTATGCAATGGGCACACAATGCACATAATTTGTAGTGTAGAGAATTATGTGGTTCACATAGTGCGCTAAGTACGCGTGTGTGGGCAGAAAAATCCGCACACTTCCTATCATGCATCGAGGGAGAAGTTTCCAAGTGAAATACTCCTTCCCTAGTTATGAATTTTGACTTTGGCAGGTTGGGCTAGGCCAGTTTTGGTACCTACAATATGAAACAACCAAAATGAAGTGCTCTATAATCTCAAATAGGGAGTAATTTGATATTGATCCCCAATATGGTCTCGAAACTATTTTATTTGTTTTGTCACTTGGGTGAGAAAAACAACAACACTTGGATGTCTAGATGAGCCTACTAGACAAGATAGTAGTTTGTGAGTGGGTTAAAAAATCCAAACACATGTATAAACAGAAAAACTAACTAAAAGAAATAAGAAATAAAAGCTAGAAATCATGAGAAACTTAGAACCATGAAAGTCAAATAATGACCAACATAATTCTACCAATGGATCAATATATTAGTAGGAAAAACATTGTAGAGAAAAATAGGGACTTATGATTCCCCTCTTCCTCCTTGGGAGGGATATTGAGTTCCCTAATGGAGATATCTTCACACAATGGAAGAAATCGAAAATGGTGAAGAACAGCAATGCCTATTCCCTCAAGAGGTGAGTGGAATGGCATATTTCAATGGTGCTTGAAGGCTCCAAAGAGAAAAGAGGATTCTCAGGGGAGAATTCTAGAAGCATAGAAGGACTATGAAGATATTGGTTTCTTAGTGCACCCATGGCCTTTATTTATATCATTCATACAAGGAAAATTGTAATTGGTTCATAGTGTGAACAAGGGGCCTTTTAGGGCACCCTCTAGTCCTTGACTAGCACCCCATTCATATTTTTATCAGATATGAGGCTGAAATCGTGTTGGGGGTTGGTTCATAAGTGGTTGGGTGGCTGACAAGATCGACAAATGTGTCAATCATAGAAGTGCATGGATTTTCTCGTACACAATCAGGCACTTGGAGCAGTGTGTGCTCTGAGGGCTGTGTTGGCCCGCACACACTATGCATTGTGCGTGCACTTCCTTTGGTGAATCTGCGCATGTTAATTTTTGACCCAATTTGTATAGCTTTTTGCCCTTTTAATACATTTCAATGTTGTATATGGACTAATTTATATTGGCATTGATGTGTTTCCTTAACCATTTGAGTGTAATGTTGGAGATGATTTTTCATTGATAACAATCCTCCTCTCTCTTTGTCCACCTAGAATTATTTTTCTTAACTTTCAGGACCCTCAACACTGGATGTAACGTGGAATATTTCCATTGGACACAAGGATGGGTGAGCCCCATCCTAGTCCAATTTTCCCCACATAAATACACATTCTCTTCCCTTTGATCGGGAGGGATCAAGAGACATCAGAAATCATGATCACATTTCGAACCCCCCCCTGACATGTTAATCGTTAATGGAGAGGGGGTCCGAAATGGATCCCATTTAGTTTCCATCTTGGTGAGGTGGAATATTCCTATGGATTTCCCCCCCATGGTGGTTTCCAAAACCACTAAGGCACCCCCAAAAAAATATTATTATGAGGATCAACAACACCCTATCCACCATTTCTCGACATTACATGCCACCTACTTCATATTTCCAATGTGTACTCACCACCATGTCCTTTCCATTGTGGTAGTACACATCACACATGCCATGTCATGCTAACATCATGTACAAAAATTACCAAGTTTTCCATAAATTTTAATTTTTTCAAAATTCCTGAAAACGCATAACTTTGAAATTATTTTCCTGACCACCATTCAAGATTTGTAATTAGCTTTGTATGGAAAATTTCATTCTGGTAAGCAAAAAATAAACCTCCATAAACAATCAATTAACTAAGAAATTAGGGATTTTCACCAATTCTTCCATAGTTTCATTGTAAAGTCTGAAGTTTGACCAATTATAGACCCAAAAATGCTCAAATAGAGGTTTAAAATCGATATTTTTAACCCCCATGAAATTTCTCATGAATTTTCCCCTAATTAACATGAGTAATTTTGAAAAATATGTGACATACATACTTTGAAATTAAATATCTACAATTCATATTTATCACTCTATCTCTGACACATAAAGGCTTAGTATTGAACTTGTGGCTCTAATACCACAATGTAGCATCCTCATCCCCAAGTTGGGCCATGCCACACAAAATTTTACCTCTCTGATACTAATTAATTAATAAATATGCTTTGCATGTAAACAAACATGAATTCTTAATAACATACAAATCATCCATAAATATGTACATCAAAACATACATAATTTATATAAACATACACATAGTAAATGACATATAAACACATATACAAATAACACTTATCTTTCGTAAATAAACAAATTTCTACATACCACATACATTCCTCCTAGCCATAGACTTTTTTTTTCATATGCTCTCAACAACATGTCACCCCTGAGTTGAGGCTAGGACTTCAGCAGAGAAATGGCCCCTTAAGCTAGAATATGGTCTAACATAGAATATAATTAAACTCAAGACAAGGTGCAAACTACAACAACCATTTGTAGCTCACAGCCTCTCATTCCCCAAATCCTCTACCACCTTAGTAAGTGTATGCATTCTTTTCTTAGTAGTCCTTCAACTATCCCACTTCAGTTCCAGGGCCTCAACAACAATTTGAATAGGAAGTTTGAGAGCTATGTAGCACATGGAAAATATTTGTTCTCTAAGAATTTCAACACCAACCATCCTTACAAACCAAGAAAACAATTCCCAACAATTCTCTCACCAAGAGAGAAATGTTCATGGGCCTAACAACCTAGTTTCTAAAACTGGCCCCAAAGGAATTACTAGCTACGTTCAACCCCAAAATTTCTCCAAGAAAAGGTATGATTGATAGATGGAATGAGTGTATGAATGGAAAGAATTATTGTGAGAATGAAGAAAAATAATGTAAAATACATTAATTTCCCACATTATGTATGCATTTTTCCAACTTTACACTGCTCATGCTAGGAACTACATTCTCCCAACTTGGTGATATGTTCCCCACATTTAGGAACCAAGAATAAAATATATCACATGATTTAGAATTTAGGAAATATTATTATAATATTTTGTTGGCTTAAGCCCCCTTCAATTATTCCCTCTTCCTAGACTCTTAGTCTCTTTTCCCTTTAGTGGAGTTGTATCCCCACATACTCTTTTTGTTTCATTGTTATGAAAAAATGATTCATTTTATTAATAAATATAAGTGGGATTATGTATTATAATGATAGGATCACTGAACTTTTAGTATATAATATCTTTGGCCTAATAATAACATAGGCATCCAAAAATCAAAACACATATACAATGACACTCTCGCCCAAATATCATGGCTCACTAGCCTATAAAGCAGATGCACATTTATAATTGGAGTTCAACCTAGGGGTATTACATATAATATTTAAATGTGTAGAATTATGTATGATTAGGTTTAGGGTTAGGATAAGGATCCAAGTTTAGGCTTAGGATTAGGAATTTAGACATAGGATTGAAGTTGAAGGTTAGGCTTATCTAGGGAAGGATAGTTTATATAGGCTAGGTTAGATTAGTCTATCTAGGTTAGGTTAGATTAGGTTATGCTAGGCCAAGGTAGGGTAGGTTAAAGGAGAGCAAGGAAGGGTAGGGTAGTCTTGTTAAGGTATGATAGGTTAGGTTAGGGTAGGTTAGATTAGTCTAGTCTAGGGTAGGGTTAGGTAGGCTAAGGTAGGTTATTCTAGGATAGGTTAGGTCTAGGCTAGGCTAGAATAGGTTATGATAGGTTCAACTAGGATAGTTTAATTAGGGTAGGTTAGGTTAGGAAGGGAAAGGTTAGTGTAGGGTAGGTTTAGAATACGATAGTATAGGTTCTAGTACAATAAACTAGATTATAATAGGGTAGGTTAGGTTAATGTAGTGTAGGCTAAGTTAAGAGAGTCTAGGGCAAGCTAGGTTGATCTAGGTTAGGTTGGGAAAGACTCACTTAATTTAGGGTAGGCTATGTTAGGATATTTTAGGATAAGATAGGGTTGTGTTAGGAAAGGATAACCTAGTTTAGTGTAGGATACTCTTTGGCTAGTCTAGGCTTCACTAATCTAGGCTCAGGTAGGTTGGGTTGGGTAAG